>CM063114.1:40868042-41043867 GCA_031841125.1 Acanthococcus lagerstroemiae | reverse complement strand
TAGAAATACAGCCACATAAATGACATGCGACTAACGGAGGGTTTAAATGAAAGAACGAAACATTGTGATTTTTGTGATGGAAATGAATATCTGTTGTTGTATGCCTCTGGGTACTTGACATTGTAGTTTATTGTGATCGATCATCAGAAAGATTGATCATGGTTTTTGTAATGATCGACATCACTATTTTTCATAAAAATTACTTTTCCTGGATAAAACGGGCTCGATGACCCCTCATTATCTATATATTCGGAAAGCGCATAAAATTTCCCTAATTATCATTAAAAAAATTCGTACTTAGGTTTACTTAAAGTAGATTTGGCGTACTTTGAAAACCGGTGATTTCTCAACTTCGACGATTTTGCTTATCATGTTTTTCTAACAAACTTCCACAGATGCAATTCATGTAGATAGATCACTTCCCTATATGATGTACATGCATGGTGTTATGTGGTGTTATGGTATGATACCCAACATCAATCAGTGTAGTCATATGCTTCAAATATTTCATAGTTCTCTATATGAGTGGGGGAGGGGGCCATATCAATATATGGCCCACATTACCCGTCAGTACCTTACTTACTTTTTCAATCTCGAAAATAAGGGAATGTTATCACGCCGAAGATTGGCAAATTTTTCCACAGCTTACATCTTCAACACGAATCATCAAAATCATTCCAAACCCAAATCATATTGACCCGAACCCATTTGTATTTATCGTCCGTGAAAGATTCTTCTTTTTCAAGCAATTAATTGAATTATCTTTTTCTTAATTTCGTGCAATAAAAGAGTATAGAATTATAAAGAAGTTTTTAAAAAGGTCCTTATTGTCGATCACTTCCTTTCTTTCCCGAGAGGCGTCCATAGTCGCACGAGAAAGCTAGTGGAAGGGCGTGGAGGGTACAAGATTTTTTCTTTCAATTACTTTTAATTGCTAATTTCTTTGCTTTTTGACTTCTCCACTTCTTTTGTTTTGTATAAGTATTTCAAACAGCTGCATTTTCGGATATATTAGAACTTTTGGGTTAGAAAAGATCTCATTTTGATCAGAAAGGCCTGTACTATGAAGTGTTGGCCTCAATTCCATTTCGATAACAAGGACCCTTTTCTACATGAACACACACATATTCTGTTCGGAAATATGAAAATGTGCCTACCAGTTGCTTCGCTTCGTCTTGTTTGGAAATTCGCAAAATGTTTCCTCGGATCCTTCGTGAAAATCATCGCCGTTATCCGACGTCATTCATCTCTTTGACGAAGTCTGTGGAGCTTTTCGTATCAATGAAGCTGAAATGTAAAATGAATGAAAACAAAGAGCTTCCCAGTATCAAGTTATTAGACAATGCCAGCGTTTGTCCAGAACACTGTATTCATTTTCTGATAATGTCAACATTTGTCGTATTGTTTTCTTTGAAACTGCCTCATTGTATGCCGTCATAATACTGTCTCCCGACTAAAATATTGGTTTCAAATTCGCATGTTCGGCCATCAGGAGTCAGAGGAGGCATACTCGGGTGCTGTTAACCAGGAATTCTTTTTTTATTAATGAAAGGGACAAATAAGGCTCCAATAGAGTAAATGTAAAATCGTATACCTGTAGGTACGTGTGTCTAAGTGCGGAAGGTTTTTATTATGGGATGGTAAAAACGCACCCGTTTTCAACGAAAAGAATTTTTTCAATAAGAAACGCGAAAGAGAATGAACATTGATTATGTAAGGGTACTTTAACCAAGTTCTAGTTGCGAGTTTCCCTGTAATGTGTTGATTCTATTAATCCTTTAGAACTTCGATTTTATGTTAAGAGAAAAGGGTACACCCTCCACTCCCACCGACTTTCACGCTTCCTAAGACGTAAGTAAATAAATTCTGGAGTTTTTATCTATCCTTTATATTTATTCCTCTTCTTTATAATTCCGCCGTTTCGAGCAACGTACCCCTAATTTTTCGATATTCCGCTTTGTTTTTTAAAAGGGTTGCACGGAGCTGATGATATAATCAACAAAAACTTAATGAAAGGGGATCAATTCTGAAGGAAAGCAGACGGCCAGTTAATACTGTTTAATTTACTATTTTGGTTGTTAGTTGCAGGGAGCCAAGTGCGGATTAGTTTGTACGCCCTCGCTGCATAAAAATGATGAAGAAAAATTTTCTCGTGCGGTAGAATGAAAAACGGACTTGCGTTTACGAAGAGAACAAAAGCTTCAATAGAATTCAAACGGTCGGTATTGCTGAACGCTCAAATTATGGCTATTTTTAATCGAAGAGAGTGTAGATAGCCTATATGAGTTTTCTTTATGCCGATAATAGATCACAACTAGCCCTAGTTTAGGTATAATTTTTTGAAATTTTGGTATATAGTTTGTAAACATCATCGGAGAAATTGAACAACAAAGTCGACCTAATTATCACTACAAGTTGTACCTGGGTCTATAAAAAGATAAATAAAAACTATATCTGTGACCCGTTTAGGAAAACAGTAGCCAAAGCCGAAAAACTCGATTGTGACTTTTTAAATAGAAAACGTCACACCAAACATTTTAAAACCACCCGGAGCTTCCTAGTAAAATCATCCGCAAAGATACAAAATTTGAAATTCAAAGTGAAAAAATTTCTCATTTTAGGAAAATCGCGTTCGAGGTTTAGTTTCACTGATTTAATGAAGACCTTCGAATAGGAACATGTAACTAGTCATTTGACGTAAATTTCAAAAATGGACAGAAAAATACATAAAAACTCGAAAATTCAAAATTTTCTGATGGGTGGAGCACTATGCTGTGAAGGTACCTAAAAAGTCAAGTACAAAACAGGGCGAGCTGCTGGTCGGGAAGCTGCAGACCAAAATAATGACAAGAAAAGCAAAACGATTTCTCCATTTCTAAGCGTTTCACCAGAAACTGTAACAATTCCATTCTGAAGATGAGTGATAACTGAATTTATCAAGTGATTACTACCTTCTTGAACATAATGCTTTAGCGGAAGGAATAGAACACGTCCCCGTGAACCACAGCCGAGGTAAAAATCGAAATTTTTGTCGACATTCAAAATCCGTCACTTTACTGTCGTCGCAACTTTGTAACTCGATCTCGATGGGGTGAAAATGAATAGATTTTAAGGTTTTTGTAGAATATCTCTCCCATTTTCGAAGGTAAACCCACCATCCAGTCTCGCTGTAAACATTTGACCTTTTTAGGAATAATATTGGCTACAGCAAACAAATCCACCGCCGAGTGCATTTTTTTTAAAGCTCAAAGTTTCTTCGCCTTCACCTCACTATGTGGGGTGAAGATGAACTCCCATGCTGTTACCTCTGATAATTTTCTTTGAAGGCATCGTAAGGATGAAGGTGAACAAATTTTAATGTTAAAATGAAATCTCGAGGAAATTCGTGAAAAACCAGGAAAAACAATATATTTAGTAGGTAATAATAATTATTTCAAATCCTATCATTGCAGATTAGACACCAATAAGTTGAAGGACAGGAACACAAACGCTATACAATTATTGAGAACACTAATGATACACGGAGCATTCATAACAAATCAGGTAAGTAAGTAAAATAAGCCACTGTGATGGAAACCTCGCATGTTCATCTTCACCTCACAGTTTCCAGCTTGTCACATTATCACTTCTGTCTCAAGAAATAAATAATTTAGCGACCTAAACTTACGTATACAGCGAAACCTGCCTATAGTGGGCCTGTGTAAAGTAGAAAACCTGTCATGGAAGAAAATTGCTTTTGACCAATGGGAAAACCTGTCTGTTTCAATGTATGATCTGGATGATGTGGAAGTGGAATACAGAAGTCTGTCAGATAACTTGTCTATAGTGGAATTTTTGCTGGCGTTTCCATCTTCTGTGGGACGAGGAAGTTGTGAAGCATAAATCCTTCGTTTCCAAAATAAAAAGCACTTGGATAAATTTTTCGTAGAGATGAACTGAAATTATCGTTGACAGTTTTCATTTTGAAAATGTTCTGTATTACTGAATGTATATACACATACTGTATTCCATAAGTTATAATCCGTGCAATTTTTCCAATGTATTTTAGCTACCCCTGTCTAATGTGGAAAACCGGTCACTGTGGACATTTCTCCGGAAGTCCGCTCAGATTCTACTGTATGCAGGTTTCGCTGTATATGAAACTAGATAATATTCTCTACAAAATACGTACATTTTGAAGAGTCTCCACCAAATTATAATGAAATGCTGAAGCACTTAATTCAAAACTTTCAAAATTAATTGTGCCCGAATTTTGAGTTTTTTTTTTTTTTTTTTTTTTTTCTTTCTTTATTAAGTCAACAGAAATTGCATTATGCTGGTTTTGATACTGGTAACACTTGTAGCATGTATTTACCTTGACAAAGATTTTAAAAAAGTGCTATGGCAACACTGTTATATCAGTGCACACGTGCATTGCGGTGCTACAATTTTACATTTGTTCATCTTCACCTTGTTTATCTTCACCCCATTTGCCGGTAACTCGAGTTTTGTATCGAAGTCCCGTATTAAATTCGACCACTAAGTCCTAGCAGGGGCAAATTTTATCGTGTCGACACTCTTGTTTTGCGGGGATTATTGAGTATAATCTCGAGTAAACGAACCACAAGATTTTCATGAGAGAAACCGGAATAAATCGCAATTCATTTCAGTTTATAGTTTACTAATGAATAGAGTTGTAAAAAATTTGCACTGAATCTAAAAATTTAAATCTATTACCAAGTGATCCAGAACAGTGTTGCCATTTTTGTGTTTTTTTTTTTCCAGCTAGTTTCAATGGAAAAATCGGCTTAAAAAAAACTGCTCAATGAAAAAGGCTGAAATCGGCTAAATTAGCTAAAAATTCGGCTAAATGAAAAATACTGTAAAAATGGTCTTCAGAAAAATAAAATGAAAAAAAAAAGTTGTAGCAGCATACCTATATTAATACAAGAATCTTGTCCAGTTTTATGTGGCATAATTGTTTCTGTAGGTATTATGTCCTCGGTTTCATTTTTGATTCGTTATTTCCGGTGTCTCTGCCTCAGGCTACAACACTTGTTTTGCACTGAATGTGACGTGTCACAAAAAAAGGGTCTTAGTGGTAATTGGACACTAAGGCCCTTTTCTTGTGACACATCACTGATCTACTCTTTTACAATCTTACAGGAAAATCACAGATCGGTTAAATTTTCTCGAACTAGCCGATTTTAAGCTACACTTTATAAATCGGCTAAATTAAAAATAAAATAAAAATCGGACAAATTTTCAGAATCAGCTAAGCATAGCCGAAAAAAGGCTAAATTGGCAACCCTGATCCAGAAAACCAGAATCTGAATTCGGTATTAGGATGATTTTGAATCCGAATCCAGCAAAGAAGATTCTAGAATCCCAGAAGAATCCGAATTCACGAATTAATTTTGTTGTAAAACTGGATTGTAAAGAATCCAAATCCTTACGCGAATTTGGATTTGTCTTAAAAATGGATTCTAGAATCCGAATCCTGGGATCTGGGTTCTCATTGTAAAATCCAGAAAAAGAAGAATCCAAAGAACCCGCAGAAACAGTGGCGTAGTTAGGGGTTTCCCAAGGGGGGGGGGGGCACAATAAGGTTTTCAAGGGAGAAAAAGTCGAAAATTGTGGTATTTTTTTAAAAATCGCCGATATTAGAAGACTATGTAAAAATATTGGGGGGGGGGAAGAGGGGGTGCCCCCTGACGCTACGCCACTGCGCAGAAAAAATTGTTGAAGAAAATGAGATGGTAATCCTGAAATATTAACGGATTCTGTGAAAAACGAAATGCTAAAGTAAATCACAGAATTTTGATTTATTTATAGGTTTAAAATCTGTATAAAAAAGATCCCGGATGCAGATTCAGAATCTATGTATGGATTCTGTAGGAAAACAATTCAAGGGTCTAAATTTACTAAAAACTAGATTCAGAATCACAGAACTCGAATGTAAGAAAAAATGATTCGGAATCCGAATTCGCCTTGGTTCGGATTCTGGATTCAAATTCTAGTTTGGATTCTGAATTCTGTTTCAGATTCAGATTCAGATTCATTTCCATCTCTGCTAAGAAGTGTTTTAGAACGAGCCAGAGTTTCAACTCCGTAACCGATTTCAATTTTTTTGGGTGGGGGTTATGGAGATAATCCCCCATGACTGCCCAAGATATGATTTTTTAATAAAAATTGCCCTAAAAATTGAAAAATGTTACTCCTTTTGCTCGCAAATTAGTGTTTTTTTTATCACTACAGAAGAACTCAGATACTAGACGTGTTCAACTTGAAAGTTGATGTTGAATTCTCTGCATTCTCTCAAAAAGCTTTAACTGCATCCACTCATTCTCCCAGTATTAGATTCTACATGACAGATTTATAATTTTTTTCAAGCTTGGTAAAACTCTTCCCTCTTGGTAAAAAAAAAAAAAAAATCGCACATTAGGGCTAAAATAATATGTAGGTACCTATATTATACTAATCTATTAAAGATTTTCCATGATTTTATTGGTTAGTAATGGTACCAAATGAATGGTAATTTCTTAGAATTTGTAACTTTCCAGTGAGAAAAGGTATGTACGTGTAAACGTCGTCAGGGCTTAAATAGTATGTGTGTGTGTATCAATTTAAAAAATGAAAAATAAAGAAAATCTATGAAATCTGATTTTAAATTATTCCCTTGGTAGCAATGGTATCTAATGGTAATTTTTTAGGATTTGTAATTTTCCGGGGGAGAAGGGGGTCTGTGTTTTCATAGTCGGCATTTTTATTTTTCGTGCATGTGTGTGACTGATTAACGATCGGTAAACAATTTGTGTTTTATTCCTATTTTTTATTTTGTTATTTCATTTGTTGGGGGCTCTAGTCCCGAGGGTGTACCCTAAATCCAGTCTCGAAGCTTCAAGGATTCGAATTCTCAACGTCTTAACTGTTTCTTCATTTTCACATTTCGTCCATTAATATAGCAGATGACATGCCTCTAATAGTCTTATGGTGTACCACTAGTAAGAAGTGATGATATTTTAATTCTAAATTTCTAAAATTAAAATATTGAAACGGAAAATAAAAATAGTGGACAACGTAAAAAATGAAAATTTTATCATTGCGAAAATAAAACTCATAGAATGTGTACTTTTGCAGTAGGTGACAGAGGAACGTGAAACATAATGAAACCATTAATCTGGAATTAGGAGCTGTTAGTGTCGCTAGTAGTATCGATTTATTCTTTATTGTGCGGTGTGAGGTTGTTTTTTAGAGAAGACGATTTTTTGTCATTTCTTTTAGACGAGTTTTTTTTTTTTTTTTTTTTAGGTCATCTTTGGGATTCTGTCATTTTGTTGTTTCATGGTTTTATTTCGTCTAGACAAAATTATTTTGTCATTTTGTCTTTCTTTTACCGACTTTTTGGAGAAAAGGGAGATATTACACTCGTCACAGTTGTCAAGATGGGGGCGGAGGCAATGTTTTTTTTTTACGTTTCTAGGGAACGCCTGTAATATTCTCCAGTCGATCGATCGTACATATGACATGATACCACCTGGAAACGCTGTCAGCAATCTAACCAACGTAGAACCACATGCACACGTGAACTCTTGGAGATATTTCACCATGCATAGAACGTATACGCGGTAAAATAATCTAGAATTACATACGGATCAAAGAGCCGGGATCCGGAAATCGGAAGCAAATCGGAAATCAATGTTGTCAGATATAACACAACACAAAAGACAAAATGTAAAATGACAATATTGAATTTTCAAAAGCCATCAGCTGACATGAAGAAAGAGACCTGAGTGAAAGAATGTAAATTTTACAGGAGAGCGGATAAACAAAATTGATAACGTTTTCACGTTACGGAGACACTCAACTTTGACATTTTTATCAAAGATCACAAGTGATTTTATGATATCGAACTTTTACAGACAACGATTAGCTCATATGATGACGAAAGAAAATTTGTTCACTGACTCGAATGTGTAAATCAATTGTAAAATTTTGAAACTGATCTTACGATCGAATGCACTATAGACCGTTATTGAGTTAAACAAAATTTGTTATAACGTTTACTTGATTTCACGAGTTATGCTATGATAAATTCACTACGAATTTTTGTTAAATGATCGACGATTGTGTATGACTTTGATTTTTATGATCACAACGGTTTTTGACTAATTTTTGGCCGTTCTTTCGCCTGGACCACTATTCTCGAAAATTTGTTACGCGATGTTATGATAACAACCGTTGTTATAAAAAAGTTGTTACGAGTTGTTACTGGTTGTTGCCCATTTACCGCAATGTTGAATGACATCTCATAAGTCATAACCACTCATAACACCACCTTGGGACTAGTTGTTATGACTTATGAGTGGTTACCGTAACAACTTTTCGAGAATACCGCTCCTGGTGTTGTTGAAAAATTCTAAAAAATTTTAAAATTTAAACGGCTGTAAGTCTTCAAAGTTGAGTGTCTCCGTAACGTGAAAACGTTATCAATTTTGTTTATCCGCTCTCCTGTAAAATTTACATTCTTGCACTGAGGTCTCTTTCTTCCTGTCAGCTCACATATGATAGCTTTTGAAAATTCAATATTGTCATTTTACATTTTGTCTTTTGTGTTGTTCTTATATCTAACAACACTGATTTCCGATTTGCTTCCAATTTCCGGATCCCGGCTCTTTGATCCGTATGTAATTCTAGATTATTTTACCTTGTATACGTTCTATGCGTGGTAGAATATCTCCAAGAGTTCACGTGTGCATGCGGTTCTACGTTGGTTAGATTGCTGACAGCGTTTCCAGGTGGTATCATGTCAAATGTACGATCGACTGGAGAATATTACAGGCGTTCCCTATCATTATCATGTAACGTTCTTGTGAATGTAGAGCTTTCTATTAATTTCAAAGCTTTGACAAAATCGTTTTCAAATCTGTGTTCTTTGTAATGTTCTGAATTTCGTCTTAAATGTTCTGCAGTGCTTGTGATTCGGGTCATCTCGATTAACGATTAAATTTCAGTTAC
Source organism: Acanthococcus lagerstroemiae (assembly GCA_031841125.1). Classification (NCBI taxonomy): domain Eukaryota; kingdom Metazoa; phylum Arthropoda; class Insecta; order Hemiptera; family Eriococcidae; genus Acanthococcus; species Acanthococcus lagerstroemiae. Next base: position 41,034,870 of record CM063114.1, on the reverse strand, counting down.
GTGTTATCAGCAACTTCGCTTTCATGTGTAAGTTTTTCACTTTTTTACTTCTCTTCATCCTGATAGTATACTTTTAAGTATTCGTATTGAATGTCATTATGTCAGTCTGCGTTATTGGAAGCAAGCTGATAACGTCATTCCGTCAAGATGGGAAATTAGAATTAATTCCGCCAAATCGTAAAAGCCTTAACGGAACAATAATGTCTAATTCCGGCAGTATTTTCGCGCTTCTCTACTTGAACGAAATATTGATAGTTGATAAAGCATTCAGTACCCTCTCGATTACAAGAAAAAGTCGAAGTATTACTGTTCTTGTTCTAGGAACAGCACCAGTTTTAGTGTGGCCAAGGAACGTCGTGTGAAAAAATACATTCGGATTTATTTCACCGGTTGCTTAGTTCCTTTCCTAGTGTATTATAATAACGCCGTATCAATTTTTTAAATGAATGATCATAATTGTCTCTGTATTTTGCAGTAACTTTTCTAGTTGAAGGGGGGAAAACAGCAGCTTAACTAATGTGCGATCGCCCTATCCAGAGATGGGCAAGATCTAGATCAATAATGATCTTAGATCACAGATCACATAAAATTTTGATCTTTGATCTGATCTCAGATCGTTTGCGTTTGCCTGATCTTTGATCTTTTTTCAGATCATTTTTTTAAAATAGAAAATACCAGATCAGATTCTTTTTCTGAGACTTTTTTGAAAAATCAAAGTAGTCCTAGAAAGTATCAAGTTTTAGGTCTTCTCGTCTTCTCTTGTTATTTCTTTGTGAATTTTGAGTTTGTGACGTTATAAATCCCTAAAAAACGTACAGTACAATATCGATTATGATTATGAATTAGAAAAAAGAGTATTATATTTTGATCTACGATCTGATCTCTTTGCCAAAAAAACTTATTATAGATCAGATCTTTTTTGCTTGGAGATCTGATCAGTGATCTGATCTTTCTGGAAATGATCAGATCATTTAGAATGTGATCTGATCTTAGATCCATTTCCTGTTAGTGATCTTGATCTGATCTGAGATCATTTAGTTTGTGATCTTGCCCATCTCTGGACCTATCGATGCTGGCTGATAAATTTTGGTTTGTAAATGAACAAGGTTTTCTTTTAAACAACTCATCTCGATACAGACGAAGAGCTGGGATGAAATAGAACATTTACGGCACTGATATTGAATGTTGTTTACGTTTTAATGGTTCGAATGACCAAGGGTATGGTGTTTGGTAATTTGATTGATATTATTACTTTTCAAGACTTGGGTTTCTGGAGTGAAAGAAGGGTTGCGAAATGCAGACAGATGAGGATCAGAAAATTCAGTATGGCTGGCCCATCCCAGATTTTGATGATCCCTCAAGCCATTTTCGGTGTATGTAGGACTCTTAGTTGAAAATTTATTTTTATGTTGAGGGGGTTGGTTGTCTTACTGGTTTGTTTGTCCAACATTATGGGAGTGGTATTTTCTGCGGCTGTAAATTGCCTTTTTTGTGTGATGAGAGCAGGGTGTTTTTATCCGTTATTCATTTAGTTGGGAGGCAAATCTATTTCGAACTCCTCGAAATCTCCTCTGGTGTATCAGCGTTTGTGTTTGGTTGTGTCTGGTTGGTGGGATAGAGGAGGTTAGAATTTTAATATGTTGAGGTTTATTCGCTGTATTGTTTGTTCTGTCTGTTTGTCTGTCTAACTGTCAGCCTGTCTATCTATCTATCTGTCGATCTGTCTGTCTATCTATTTATCAGTGTATCTGTCTGTCTCTGTGTCTTTCTGTCTGGTACGATCATGAGGTAACAGGTTTGGCCCTGCATATTTGTCCTTCGGGTAAATTACAAGCCTGGTGTCTGTTTCTTCATGAGAGATGTTGGTGTATAGTTTTCATCATATTATGTAGATAAATTAAAACTACATTGAACCTTGTTAGAATTCGTTAAGACTCATCAAGACTCTGTTGAAACTTACCAAAACTCGTTTTAAGACTTTGGAATGACTTCTGAAGCTAAAGACTCTTTGAGACTGGCTAATGAATATTTTTCAAAATTGGCTCACTGCTCACACTTGTTAAGATCAAGGCCGCCGGATTTACCTGATTTGTCACTGTGTGCTAATTTTTTTGATGAAACAAATTTTACCCTTTATTCGTTTTTCATTTTCCCCCTAAATTTTGCCGCTCCGTGCTTGAGCACACATTAGCACAATGGTAAATCTGCCACTGGTTGAAGATTCCTCAGTACTTCGTTTAAACTGTTGTGTCTTCAGGACTTTTATTTGTTGAGAAGGGGAGGAGGTTGGGCTCTTCATTTGAGAGATGACTCACTAAAACAGTTTCTCGTACTCGTGAAAGATTCTTAAGTATTACTGTTTTAATTCATTTTCTTGAAACATGAAGGGATACAACTTCACATGTGTAGTACGAGTATAAGTGGTGGAAGCAGTGGGTGAAATCACCCTTAAAGTGATGTATTTGGAAAGCAGCTATAAAGTAAATTAGCATGTCCTATTCGCTGAACTCCGTGATGTAAAATATAAAACTAAAAAACATTGTTTAGAAGGCCAGCTGCATTCTTAGGACGTTCATTAGATTAGATACGGGTATAATAGCTGTATATAATGACATGATAGCGGAGCGTGGTCATGTAATATGATATCACAATGTTGTTTTGCTTTTTATTTTATTTTGAAGAAAACAGGGAGAAATGCTTTGAACTATAGGGTGATTCATCAGCACATGTGCGCACCTAGAAACAGTATTTTTTGGAACAATATGCTTAGATTTAGGAGAAAAGAACCAGTGTTGCCTGAAATGAAAATTGAATTTTGCTCAGATTTCCCAAATTCTGCTAGATTTTCTTAGATTTCAAGAAAATTCTGCTAAAGGCCGTTCAAAATAAGTTTTCTGAGTTGCGAAACTGAAATTTTCGCTGCTAAAAATGAAAAATTCTGCTAGATATTACAGAAAAAATGCCGTTCTGGCAACACTGAGAAAGACGCTTCAAAGCTTAATGCATATCAGTATTCCGTATTGAGTAACTTTATGAACGTGTGATATTGTCAATAAAGACGTGGTTTGTCAAATTATCGTCCATTGGGGTGTAGGGTAATATTGAAATGTCATGACTCATGACGTTTCTTGTCCCTGAGCGTGCTGTATCGTGAAATTAAATTGATGTACATACATGCGTTTTGAAGCCATCGGCGGATCGAGAAAACTTTCCATTATCATTCCGATATTGTAAGCTTACATTAATGATATGGTCCCCATGAGTGTCAACAATTTTGTCAATTTTTCCTTCCAAAGTAGTGTAATTGAACTTTCTTCAAGTCGGTCCATCTGGCAGCCCAGTGCCGCACCTGGAGTTGAAATGACTCGATAGCCGTATTTATTGGTCCATTTACCCAAAAAGAGGCCGAGACATTGAAGTTTTTATTTCCGGGAATGATTTTAAAGTACCTACACCCTCTCAGTCGACAAAGTTACGAAATTATTATTTAGCTACCCTGAGCTTCCGTATCAGGCTGTTGGCTCCTTAGTAGGCGGAAATGGTGATTACAGACCTGAGAATTACCGGTTTTGCTGAAAATGATAAGACTTTGCATGATGTTATGTTATTTTGTGAATATAGCAAGTATACTCGAGTAAGCCAGTTTGACCAGAATTTTTTCGAGGGGGAAGCCTTTAAGAACTGAAAAAAATGCTATTTGTATGCAAAGCAAACAGAACTGCTTTAAATGGTTTAAAAATAAAATTTTGTTCGATTAGGAGTTTATGGACCCACTGACCCCCTGGCTATGTCATTGCTGTGTAACCTGAGTTCCCTAGCGGGCAACAATATTAGGCCGTTTAAATTGACAATATTGGACAAGTTTTATTTCAGTTTTTGGAATGAATTTGTGAATTTGAACTGTAATGAGGCAGGGTGTCCATTCTCTGGAAAACCTGGAAAAGTCAGGGAATTTTGTCTGTCTGGAAAAGTCAGGGAATTTTGGAATTTTCAGCATTTTTCACCTAAATGTCATGGAATTTTGTAAAAAAAAAAAAAAATCGACTGCGAAATTCTGTAGTATTTCAAACAGACTTCACCCTGTTTCTTGTTTAAAAAATGTTTCCTTCGCTTCGCTCAGGCAATTTTCTTATCTTTTTTCTTTCACGGGAAAAGGACGTGGGTAATACAACCCCCCTCTCCTATCTTAGTAGTATAGAGATATGACATTATATTGTATCTCTCAATACTCTTAACCACCTTTTTACGTTCATAGCATTTATCGTTAGATATGTTGGAGCTTTTTCATCTGAGTTCCAGAATTCATTTTTATATGTAGTTATTTGCCTGTAATCCTCCTGCAACACCCTTTGCTAAGAAGAAATCTATGCAGTCTGGATGCTTGGCGGGATCCGAGGGCCAGTATGTAGGACGTCCACTGGAGATGCTTGAAACATTGCTGCACGAGGATATTGCCTTGAATAGGTTGCTACCTTTGGTAGAAATTAGCCTGGAGCCCCAGAAGCGGTGTTTGGCTTTCCAGTCGCCACTTGCTATCCAGCGATGTCCTAGGTGTGCGAACAAGTTTTTGTAATCGTCGGTGGTTATCATGTGACGTGGAGGACTATAGACAGTTGCTACTCTGGTCAGAGTCCCACAGAATCGGATGGCAATTGGGACGTGGCAGCAAAGTGGCTGACATCTGGTGGACAAATGCAGAGGCCGTCATTGAATTGAGTCCCATCTGCGGAGGGCATTAATTATGCGTATTCGAATTGAGTCCCGGGTATCGGAGTCCATTAATTATAGGTATGCGAATTGGGTCCGGGGTATCGGAGGTCTCTAATTATGCGTATTCGCATTCAGTCCCGGGTATCCGCCGCACATATGGGCAGCTTACTCGCCACATCTTTCACGAACCACGAACTCATACGAGGCTTTCCACTCTCATTTTAATGCCGATTTTCACGCCGCTCATCCGAACATCTTCGTACTTATCGAGACACTCATGCACATTCAATGCGAAGTGTACGCTAAAATATTAGACGTGCAAAAACAGAAACGACGAGCAGCGACGGTTCAAAAAGAATGTCAACTTGCACTCGCCGCGATTTAGGAGAGCTCAATCGTTTGGACTTTGTGAAACGAGTCTCCTTCAAATTTTTACCGGTGCCTCAACAGTAGAGCTCTACTTTCATGACTCCATTTCCTGACTACGAATCCTTCTGATACGAATTCCTTATTTCGATGCTGCTCGCTGCCAATGTATGATCATTGACAGTCCTAAGTCTGTTAAAGTGAGAAGGGAAATGTGAGTTAGTGTTACGCTGGGCTCAGTTCAGTGCTCCGATACCCCGGACCCCACAGACAACACCTGGTGGAACAGTAAGCTAGAAATCTATAAAAAAGTAATAAAAAAACTAACCAGGCTGAAATATAGATATAAAGCGAAAAACAAGCTAACACACCTAGAATTACTACTTAACGTGCTGAATAACCTGAAGCAAGAATACGCAAAAGAAATTACAAAAAGCAAAAATAATGCCTGGAGAAAGCTTATCTCCGAAACAAAAGTATGGGGCAAACCCTACAAAATAGTTATGGAAAAATTTTAAAAATTCAAATTCCCCCCTCTTAAGGTAGCAAATAAAATCATCTCGGAGGAGAAAGAAAAATATCAGGAAATCTTCAATCATCTATTCCCAAAAACAATCGATAATCTAAACAAACACAAATCTAAGGGGGAAAAAAGAGCGAACTATTGATAACGCCATTCTAACAAATATAATCAAAAAACTAAATAACAGAAAGGCGAACGTCCCCGATGACATTTCGAATAAAATGATAAAAATCATCCACAAAAACCATCCAGAAATACTCAAAACAATCTACGAAAAATTACTAAACCTCAATCATTTCCCACAAATATGGAAACTAGGAAAAATAAAACTAATAAATAAACCCAACAAAGACCCATCAGAAATTAACGCCTACAGACCCATCAGACTACTATCCACCCTGGCAAAGGTATACGAAAAAATTATAAAACATTATCTGAACGAGGAAATGAAAGAGAATAAGATTTTTGACGAACACCAATATGGCTACAGAGAAAAAAGATCCACAGAAACAGCACTGTATGAGATGACTAAGATAATGGACCAAATGAAGAAAGAGTATAAACATATCGTGATAATAAGTTTTGACGTACAGGGAGCTTTTGATAAAATAAAGTGGTCTAGCCTTCTCAAAGTCATGGGGAAAAAAATATAGACCCTAATAACGTCAAAATAGTACAAAGTTTCCTAGAAAGCAGGGAAATTGGATGGTTCGACGACAGCAACAAAATAAAACTAAAATATGAATTATCGGCGGGTGTACCTCAAGGATCGTCGCTTTCCCCAACACTGTTTAACATTGCCATGTCAGAAATCCACAGAAAAGTAGAGGAAACGGAAAGAATTAAACTCCTAAGTTACGCAGACGATTTATTAATGATTGTAGGGATCAACGAAATTAAGAATGCCGAAATAATAAATAAAAAAATAGAAAGAGTGAACAACGCACTGAAGAAACAAGGGCTGAATCTAAACGTGAATAAAACTCAAATGATGTTCCTATCAAGACGACATAACAAAGCAGAGTTCCAAAATAAAATAGAGAAAGAAATAAAAATGGACAATGTCAATCTCCAATTTAAAACAGAAATTAAATATTTAGAATTAATCCTAGACCCGGCACTAAATTATAATAAACACGTAGAACATATAACAAGCAAACTAAAAAATACTACAATAAAATCAGATCCCTATATGGCAACCTATATGGCTATGACACAAAGAATAGAGAAATAATATACAACGCCCTCTTTCGCTCAATAACAGAGTACGGATCCTTAGCTTATAGTGAGAAATTAAGAAAATCAGACATTAAAAAACTGAAAACCCTGCAAAGAACAATATTGATAGGAGTCATATCTGCTTATAAAACAGTCTCTCACACTGCCACCCAAGTAATAGCAGGAAAACTACCAATAGACCTTCAACTAAAACTAACCAGTCAAATAAAAAAAATAAAGAAGAAAGCAGACAGGGAAAATTAACAAATAAACAGTCAAAAGAAATGATAAATCGAGCGAAAAATGACATAACAGGAATGGCAGGAACAATACGACAACGAAAGGACGGGAAGAAGGACAGCAGAATCGATACCCAACATAGAAAAGCGATTAAAAAATAAGAAACTAAAGTCCGACTATTATAGGACGCAGTACTTAACGGGACATGGGAAATTCGCAACTTACCTGAAAAAGTTCAAAATCACAGACAATAGTATCTGCAGGGAGTGTAAAGAAGCAGAAGACAGTCCAGACCATACTTTCAGGGAATGCAAAAATTTCTCTGAACTTAGAGAAAAACATAGCATCACGGACGAGGACTTGCAAAAATGTCTACAAGAAAGGGAGAGTCATGACAAAGTGGGAAAATACGTCAAGGAAATTTTGGAAACAAAGGGCGAAATTAAACAATAATAATAGTAGTAATAGTAATGGTAATATTAAGAATACGGTAGTAACAATAATAACAACAACGACAATAATAATAATAATAATAATAATAATAATAATAATAATAGTAGTAATAATAATAATAATTTCAATTTCAATTTATTCAATTTCAATTTGCACAATTCTATAATAACGCGACAGTTTTGCCGATGACCCCCCGATGACCTAGTGGTCCGAATGGGGGCCATTGTGTTGATTATTATTACATTTTATTATATAGGAATAATTTCAAAAGAGAGAATCGTATGGGCAAATGTTGGGTGCTATGGGCACAAGATAATGAACAGAATCACTAGAAAATATAAAGAATAGAAATAGAAAATATAAAGAATAGAATAGATTAAATAATTAAATAGAATAGAAATATTATAAAAATAATAATGATATAAAAATAAATAAATATAGTAGAATATAATAAAAGTATAAAAAATGGTAATTGGGTAAGAGCACACTTAAATCACACTAACAGGACTTGATAACAATAACCAGCTTCTATCTAGGTGCAATAGGCACAAAATAAGAAATAAGGAACATCACACTAAATAATAACACACTTAAATCACACGGGTAAAATACACAACAAACAGTCACAATAAGGATTAGAAAAACATTAACCACAACAACAACAACAACAACAGTATGGACACAGAATTCAAGTGGCAACACAAAGGGAATCACACCGACACTAATGGTCGTGCCTAATAATAATAATAATAATAATAATAATAGTAGCAATAACAATAACAATGATAAAAAATAAAAATAAATAAATAACATAAAGTAAATAAATAAAATGAAATTAAACTAAATCGGATTAAGTTAATATTAAGTAATATAGAGACACTGTACACCAGTAGAGTAAGCATAAATATACTTATCCTCAGATTGTGAACCCCCGACTCCCCTGGCACGAGAAACAATTGTAAAGTACCAGGGGAGAAGAAGTAGTTGTACGAGTATACCAAAAAATAATTGAATAAAAAATAAAAAATAAAAATTCGCATACTACAAGTAATGGGCTCCGATACCCGGGACTCAATTCGAATACGCATATTAATGAGCCCCCGATAACCCGGAACTGAATTCCATTAAAATAACCAATTTGGGACTCAATCCAAGACCGGCGAATGCAGAAGCTACCGAAACGGGATGAAATACATAGCGCGCCATCTACTTTACAAATGGTGGCCAAAAGTGGAAGTACACAAAACGGGATGAAATACACTAGCGCTCCATCGCCGTGACACGACCGAATGCATGTAACTTGCAGGCAGGGCTGGAAAAGTTGGAATAAAAAATTCCGCTTCCACTTAACCTTCTGAAAAAAAAATTTTTCCACTTCCAACTTCTGACCTTTCAACTTCGAACTATCAACTTCCAACTTCCGTTCCATTCCAGTCGTAGTTCACGTTCACAGAAGTTAAACTCGAATGTCAAATGCTTCAGAGTTAAGAGTTCAGACGATGCTCGCACCTGCGAGCTAGGCATGGGTCTAGTATCGCTAGAACGCTAGAAGTACGGTCCACAGGTGCCACCGCCCTACGAGTCCGAATTTTTTCATTTTTAGAAAAGAAGTTGATAAAAAGTTGAAAATAAACATTCCAGTCCTGCTTGCAGGTGCTGTGTTTCGTAATTCGTAAGTTGGTAGTGCACTAGGTTTTGGCAGATTAGTATGGCGGAGCCTCCGTGGGTGACATCGCCTGGGTGGTGGCAAGTGTACGTTCGGTATCCGCGAAACTTGATGCTGTGGCGTTTGGTTAGGTGTAGATGGGTCTCCGAAACCAGAGCGATATCAATCTTTCCCGCCTCCAGGAATTGTAATTTGCAATTGTTCTGCCTTCCTGTGGAGCAGGCCGTTAGCATTCTATGACAGTATACGTAACATATCTTCTTTTTTTGTTCTTTTTCGTTGTCGATAAGTTGTATCATTTGGTAACACGTCGAGTTTGTGTCTCTTTATTAATGCTCATCTGCGGGCTTATTAAAATGAATACGTTAATTGATTTTCGACGCGATAGCATTCCGAAATTATGTATGTAAAGGTGCACTTTCGAACCCGGTACTTGCATAATTATGTATAAATGTAGATGAGAGGGATTGTTCATCTTCAGATAGGATCGTACAGACTAAGGGTTGACTCTGTCTCCGAATACGATCCATAGATGAATACCGGTTTTTTTCTCTTCGGTAATGTATCTGTATCGTTGCCCTTCTTCACCTCGCGCCGAAGAAAGACACCGAAAAAGAAAAATGTCCTTCGCATGTGGGAACTGTGAAAAGGAAATAGCGACGGGAGTGTTAACTACACTGGTAATCTAGAAAGAGTCCGTTGCTCAAATAAAATTGTTAACGTCAATGAATCTAATTTCCTGAAATTGCAATAGATGATTGTGGTAACCGTTAAGGCATTAACAAGTGAAGTAGAAACACGTGACGTGCGTGTTGTAGTGTGTCGCACAGTGTGGCAGTGTCGCATATTTTCAATTCGTGTGGTCGTGTGTGTATGTGCGAGTTCTCCGTAGACCGTACAGCCAGCACATCCCGAGCGAAGCGGACCGAGCGCCGAGCCATTGTACAGATGATCGTACGGCCGAAATGATTGCAGTTTTCGCAGAATAAAAAACGCGTGTCCGCGTGTGTGTGCTCGCACTTTGTATACACGAATGTGTGTTCGCCAATCGAGCACCGCCGATGTGGATGTGTACTTGATCGGAGTGTAAACAGCGGCGGCCTATACGCCGAAAATGTTGACATGTTGACCGGGGGACTGCTGACGGTGCAGAATCAGTCAGTTAGCGACCTGCCCGCAACCGCCGTGTACCGTTCGATGTTACTTTTCGCCATTTCTTCTCGCCGCCGCCGCCGCCATTGTGTATCGTTGTTTTTGCTCGGTTTTTCTGACCATTGTGTGGGACTGGAAAACGCTTTGCCGAAAAGCGATACACCGTTTGTGTTTCGTGTTCGTTTTTGTCGTATGTCTGACGTACGTAATCGGTCCGATTCGTGTACGATGACGTGATTGTATGTGTGTCGGATTATTTCTTTTTTTTACCCCTCCTGTCGAATCGGTTGATCGCTTACAGTTAACTGATTGTCGGTGTTATCCTGTCTGGTGATCGCGGGTACGAAATGCTCTGAAATCAGGTATTTGCATGCGTATGTTTCTCGCGCCCTCCCCTCCCCCTCCCTGTCCGCCTTGTTATTACCCGGTTCCAGCGGAATTGTACCTGCTCGAAGTGTTACCGCGTGTCGCCGAAATCGGGTAGCCGAATCGAAAGAGCTAGGGCACGTTTGGGGGTCCTTGAAATTTGGTTTCGGGTGAAGGGAATTTCGTTGGAACAACTGGGCACGTGCGCGGTTGTGGTGTCGTATATCTACGTGGTATCGTCTGATGTGAAGGCCAGTGATATCGGCTTCATGATACAATCCTACTACCATTAAATCATTAATGAATTGGTGTTCATTCCGACGTTACTAATCAGTGATCGACACCAATCTACGAGTAACTTGACCCCTACATGTATCGACATTTTCCTGGCAGAGCACCGTAACTGAACGTGCAATAATGTTCGAGAAAAGTGATCTAAACTACATTTACATTTGGATCCCCATGCCTATGTAAAAACCTCCCCCCCGCCCCATAGACGCTGACTTTTCAAAATTTACGTGGGTGAGTATTGACCGTTGTTTCCCCTTTATCATTGTCCCCCTGGCCCCTCCCTCAAAAGACAATATGGGTGTCGAAATGCCGGAATTTTCCAGCTGGTTACATTTAGCGCAATTTTCATTCATTTACAAACATCCTGAAAAATGATTTTATAAAAACGCATTTGGATAAACTGAAAGCATAAAAGAACATCAAAATAGAATAGAGTGTATTATGTTTAATTTTGAAACAAAACCAAAAAATATTGCTTATAATAAAATATTACATGTACCTAATACCTTGAATTTGGCATTTTTTTCCTCAATATTTCCCTGCTTTTTTTTTTTTTTTTTTTTTTTTTTAAATGTGGGTGATTTTACCGACGTATTTTTTTAATATGGGTAATCACTCACCCACACACCCACGTTTGTGAGCGCCTATGCCCCGCCCTAAGAACGACTTATTTAGGGTTACCAACTAATTTTTTCAGAATCGCAAACTTCTCATCTGAAAAACGCAAATTTCGCAATGGAAATGCAAATAATCTTCATACAAGCTCGGCTCGCAATGAGTTACTTTTTTTTTTTTTTTTTAAATTTATTTGTGCGTTGGGAATCGTGGGAACAAACACTTTTGTTAAAAAATTATCGCTTTCCTCTTCTTATTTTTCAAGTTGAACTTCCTTTTGGCATTTTGGTTCTGATGAAATTTTGGGCACACGACTAGAATAGTTTAAGAATAGAAAAATCACTCTTGAAAATAAACTAAATGATAAATAGTCCAGGAATATTAGACCTAAAAATATAAAGGGAAAAATTGCGGCAGAGTTGAAACTTGGCATGATTCTCAAGGACAACTCCCTAATAAACATACTAAAAACCCCCGCTCCGCAAGGGTGAGCATGACCTTCTAGAGCTGAAAAACCGCGCCGAGAAACAGTTTTTTGCCCGTAACTCCACAAATATTGATTTATATGCGAAAATACTTCTTACCTAGATTAAAGAGCATAAAATTCTCTACAAAAAAGGTCTCTTTCACTATTGTCCTAGGATCATGACTGACCGAGATAATCGACCAAGAAATATTCCAAAATCATCAATACCTCATAGTATTCATATAGGCCTATTATATAAGGAGCGATTTTCCAAAACGGACTCTGTCCACTTTTGCATATTTTACAGAAGGTGATAAAAACTTCGTACACGGAGTTATGTGATTTAAAAATCTTGGGTGATGGACTGGTTGCCTAGTAGAACACTTATTGGAACACCTCTCGTTTAAATATTTCGTTTTTGTTGCGCCATGTGTACGTGAATGCGTCACGAAGTAAGGTACCTGGACGGAGGCCGTTTTGGAATGATTTTTTATGCTGAATTTAGAAGCAGAATGTTGAGTGAATATATTTTATTTTGTATCGTCTGCTTTGTTTTCGTTAACGTTCAATCAGTTGATATTTACGAAAAAAGAGACATTATTAATATTTTTAAAGAAATCTCCAGGGAAAAAATTTGTCTCCGTGCACTTATATAAAAAAATATTGTACGGTACGAATGGGCCAAAAACGCGTTTACAGTAGCGTAGCCAGACTTGGTATGAATGGGGGGGGGGGGTGTTCGTTTCACTTTTGCAACATTACATGTGTAATACTTACTATTACCAGAATTAATTTTAATTTTTTCATATTTTCGGCTGATGCTAGGGGGGTCAGCCCCCCTCCGGTGGCTACGCCCCTGCGCGTTTACGCTTGTTTAGTTGCAGAATTCGACAGAACTCGCGGTAACGCTCTTTTTCCCCACTAGTAGCGTAATTTTTGATTAAGGCCGTTTTGGAACAACTTTATTTTTTAATGTGAAATTCTTTTGGCTTTCTATAGAGGTTTAAACGCTGCAAATAGGTAGTTTGATGGTGTAGGTATGTGCCTGACAGTATCCTCCACCAGATGGCGCCAAAAAACGAGATTCGAAAAAAATGGACAGTCCGTTTTGGAAAATCGCTCCTCGTATGTGTAACTAGCTGACCCGCTTCGCGGCTCATCTAGACTGTGGGCTAAAGTGAGTTGGGTTAAGTGAGCTGGATGGTGGAGGGGGGGGAGCTAAAATTAGGAAAAAAACGTATTTGACGAAGTTGCAAGGGGGATACAGACCTCCGGGATTTCTGCTCTTTCAAGCCACATTGCTTTCATTGTCCTGATTCATTTGCAGGTTGTTCAGACAAAAGTGTTAGGATTCTTGAAAATTCAATTACTGAAAGTCAAATTTCGTCTCTGTCAAGTATAAACACAAACATTCGCACTTTGGCTATTTCAGCTGGATCACTTACTCACTTACCTCAGGTCCTGCAGTTTTTTTTTTTTTTGCAACAAGCCTCTTCCTTTCAGATCTAATATGTCCGAGCTGGGATACTTTTTGAGGAGTTGGTTACAATAAGCCAGAGTCCTTTGGGAACTGGGGAATTCTTATAAATTACTGTTCTAGAGTGAGAGGGGGGGGGTAAATGGTTATTTCAGCTGTACCTTTTATTTCTTTACTTACCTCAGGTCCTGCAAGGTTTTTGCAACGAACTTCTTTCCTTCAGATCCAATATGTCTATGCTTGGATACTTGTTGAGGAGTTGGTTATAATGAGCTAGTCCTTTCAAAACTGAGGAGTTCTTATAAATTACTAGTCTAGAGTGGGGTGGGGAGGATACTTTTTGAGGACTAATTCTCTCGAAACTGAAGAGTTCTTACACATTACTGGTCCTTAGGGAGGGGGGGGGGGATAAAAAACATCAGAGGAACGACTAGCTGGGCTTTGGGACATGACTTTGAATCGCGCCCAGTTACCGTGATTCAGAGATTTGTGACATCAGGGATGCCTTTATAAACAAAATCGAGGCTACTTTCCGTCGAGCTTCCAATGATAGAAGTTGATAGCCATCAAGTAACTCCTTGTATGTAAGATCGTTTGAATAGTATTGCAGGGTTACCATTTCCTGGAAAATCTGGAAAAGTCGTGGAATTTTCATTCGAATCATGGAATTTTGATTCGCTAAATGACAAACTAGTCCGTAGTTTATATTCTATCAAAATTTATTGAATAAGATCACACTTGAAGAAGAATGAAGTTAATCTCTTTAGAAACTATCAGAGCCATGTACTTTTTTCTGGCTGGCGTTATAATCAGGATCACGAGGGGGAAAAAAGTCTCGCGAAAATCCATAATTCCTTTTCTACTCGAAAGAAAAAGTCTAGAAAAAATAGAAAAATAGACCTGGAGAATCTGGAAAAGTCAAAGAAAATAATTCTTGAAAAAATGTAGTTAACCTATGAGAATATGTTTTTAACGACCAAAATTTACTTCACGCCCTACTGATACTTCTGTAGATTTCCTTCGCCATTTTCTGTTCAAAGGATGTTAGCTGTCCTAAATATGGTTTCTGTGATTCATTCAAATTCTTTCTTGGCTCTAATAATTTTCTTGGTGGGGGGGGGGGCATGATTATTGATTTTTCAAAATGAAGTGTGAAGCTAGCCAGTTTTTGTTTTATTTTTAACTCATGAACCATCTCGTTTAAATGAGAAAAGGGGTCGGCTATGAAGGCTACGTTATTTTTCTAATCAATCTCTGAACGGATCACGGATTCATATTAGCTAATATCGAAACCATTGGAGTTTGATCGAAGGGGAGAAGATGTTACAAGGGTGTATTGTAACCCCTCTCCTAAAAATTGGTGGTGCCCCCCCCCCAAGAAAAAGGAATGAAAACTACTCTTGGATTTTCAAAAATGCGTATTTACAAGCAACCCATGATGAATATTTTTTCTTTTTGAAGTAAGTCTTATCACCTGAAAATACTTCAACCCCTCACCTCTTCAACCGTCTCGATTCTTCGCTAAATCTCTTGCTGATTTAAGCAAATTTCAAGCTTAAAAATATGTCAGGTAAATTTTTTTACTATATAAATCAACATGTCGGGTAAAGAATATGCATTTTACCTGCATTTCTCCTCTTCCAATTTTTTTCTTCAGAATCTTTTAAAACTTATTTTTATCCTGTATAGAGCCACCATTCAAAAGTCGAATCAATTTTTCTTCTCTCCGTGTGTTTGGAGGAAAACAAACTAGATAGCTAACATTCAGATGTTGAGATTCATCCTGCCATTTTGGAATTTCATAGAGATAAAGAACACAGATGCAGAAATGACTCAGAAGAGCTTCAGTATCCAACAGCATATCTCCTCCCTCCTCCCTTTCCCATTTATGAAAATACCGTAGCCGAAAGCTTACATCTTTCTTGCTTTTTGGTACAGGAAGTTCTGTTCAAAGTAAGAAAAGACCAGTAATGAGTAAACGACCCTGTAAACCTGACACGATAAGCAGATCGCATAGTATGAAATCTTCAACCCCTACTTCTTGAATGCCATAGTTCGCAAATTAGGAGCAAAATTCATCAAACTTAAATTCAGTAACCCTTTTAAACCTACAAGACAATAGCCATATTGCATTATCAATTTTAAACTCCCTCTTCACATTTACAATTTGGAGCCAAATTGCCACAGAAGCCCTGTAAATATATAAAACGGCATTCATTTTATGAAATTCCTGGGCCCTCGTCTCGTTTTTGGCATCTTAATTTACAATTTACAGTCAAATTAATATCAAAATAGAATTCTGTGACATCGAAACGCTCCCAGCCGGTAACTCGATTCCATGATTTCTAACAATGAAGGTTTTAAAGACTGTAATAAAAAGTCATTTTTGACCACCCCCTCACCACGAAAAACTAAAAATAACACGTTTCCCATTGGGGCGTATCTAATGGCAGGAGGGGTAGGCCATAATTCTGGGGTGGGTGGATGTAGAAACAGGTCCGGTGATGATTTGCATCTCTTCTGTTCCCACATGTCTATTAAAAAACTGCCATGAAGCTGGTGCTAATCTACGAGAAAATAGAGAGTTACTTTACACCCCTGATTCAAGGCATTTTGGGGACCATGACAAAAAAATTGTAAGATATCTCTCTTGTGTAAAATTTAATGAGGAACAATTTTTGGTTGAAAAGTTTTCGCCGAAAGTCAATATTTTCCGAAATTCTGAGGAATACTGAAGGAAACGTGCAGCAGCTCCTTGGAAAAAAAAAAGTTCTACCGCTAAGACGGAGGACTTTCGTTGTATTCACGAAGAAGCTAGTCCCGAAAGAATTCTGAAACAATTCTTTGCTGGCCTTTTTTGTCTAACTCAAACTCTAATTTTCCTGGCTATAGAAACCTATCAGTAGCCGACCATTTTATTTGAGATGTCATCCGTAACCTAAACCTTGTAATTTTGGACTTGGTGCGTTCTAGAAAGAACCCGTCTACATATCGAAGATCCCAATGTATGTGCTTGCTCTTCCAGTGAGGGAGAAACAAACATTTGAGGCAACTGTGAGGGTTTAGCCCCCCAGATTCTTCTCTGTCTCCACTTATGAAAGCGTACTTGACTTATTACTCTCATTATCAGTTCTCAAACTGATTTTAGCGACTCACATCTGTTCCACTGATTTATTACTCTCACGCTCAAATTAATTTGGCTGTAAACGCTTTCAAATTACACGAATTGTGCACAGATCTGCACGAAAACGATACTTAAATTAATATTATAAATATAACTATACATAGTACTGGCATAAAAAGAAAGAATGTGAGTATGAAATCGGCGTGAAAAACTGGTGTGTATTAAAAGTGTGGTTACACAAACTCGCATCGACGTCAAAAAGTGTAAGCCAGAGAAAAAATTATGATTTTTGCCCGAATCCATCAACGCGTCAACCGGTTCTATTTTCAATACCAGGCGCTGGGCGTGCTGCAGGAAAACCCAGAACCAGATTCGAAATCGACATTGGACGACTGCACTCTCTCAGTAAACAGTTCTATTCATAGTCGACCGATGAGATGCAAACCTGTATGGAGCCGTCTCCGGCAGCCTAAAAATTGTAAGAAATAGCCATTGAGGATTTGAATGAAACAAACAGAAAAAAAAAATTTTAATATAGACAGGGTCTTTCCAAATAGCCCTGTTTTCGACCCTACTTATGGGTCTTCGTTTTTTTTTTGTCATATATCTCCGGAACCAATGAAGATAAAAATGATAAAAATATGAAAATATGATACTTTCCGTACTATAATATTACGCTTACTTGCCGCAACTCTATCTCATGAGTGTTTAAATTTTCAAAATAACGAAAAGTGCGATGAGTTCCTTTCTGTGAATCTGAAAAAAGTACACGAAATAGTTGAGTATCTGTACGAACAACGGTAAATGTTTCTGTGGACCATTTTTGTTCTTGTATTTCGATTAGTTTTTAAAATGTTCTCAGTGTGGAAATTGAGGTGATTAATATGATGTTAGAAATGTTCTCTGATCTGCATTTCCACCCTGGAAGTTAATCAAAATGATTCAATAAGTCTTGAATAAAGTTGACTAGAGTGAAGATTGTGGATTTTACTAGTGTGAATTGATGATAATGTTTTGAGAGGACAATATCTTTGGAGAAGACACCGAACAATCTGATAAGAACCTATTTCATTCATTTGTGTGTGAGATGGCGCGGCCGAGTGCTCTGACTTTGTAGTCCATTGCACTATTCCTCAAGTTGCTATTAAGGATCAGCTCAGCAGCCTCACTTTTCTAGCCAAAGTGAGAATTTTACTGAGCCCTATCCCTTTGACATCACTGGATGCTGGATACTCTAGTTCTAGTGCTTCGTGTCTTGTCCTGGCTGTTGCTGAGCATTGACGTATGATATGGATAGAGGTTTCTTCCTCTTTTCCACAATACCTACAAGAGCCGTTTTTCACAACTTCTATTTTATACCACATGTGTTTTGTGGGCCCATGACCAGTTAGTAGTCCGACCATGAGCCTTGCATGTTTCCTGTCAAGCCCTAATAGGAACTTGGCATACTTACTGGGGGCGTCCTCTATCAGTGTTTTGCTGACTTTCATGCCACTTCCGTCTGGCTTACTCATCCAAGTCTTTACTTTGGATTTTGACGCTGTATGCTATAGGAAGACACGGCCTGGGTGTTGCCAGTTCCTTTTTTATGCGCTCCATCACTAGCTTGCCAGCGATCATGTTCCCTTTTATACCGCTCTGTCCCGGTGTCCACAATATGGTGACACGTTTCTCCTGAGCAAGGGTGTATAATTTGTTAACACACTCCGCCACCGCCAGGGATGTAGTTTGCTGTGACGATAGTGCCTTAGTAGCCGATTGACTGCCTGTACAGATATAGATCTGCTTATTAACAAGGCCCTTCTGCTGACTTGTATCAATGGCCACCGTGATCGCCGTTACCTCTGCTTGGAGGATAGTGACGCCCTCACCCAGTGCCGTTGAATAGTTGTCAGCGCCTTTTGCATTCGTGATTCCGATTCTTACTCCTTGATCGTGCTTAGAGGTATCTGCAAACCACACATTCTCCTCTTTTCCTAGAATGCTTGGCCACCTCTTTTCCCATGCCTTCCGTGTGGGTATTAGTGCACGGTACGGCTTGTCAAAGAAGTATTCCATCGCAATTCTATCCTTCGGCATCCCAAAGCATTTGTTCATCGTCGCCGCCATCTCCCATATCCTTCTGTGACCTATTTTTTGGGCCTGAATGTTTGGTTGACCTAGACGATAAGCCCCCATTATCGCAGCTGCTCCTATAGCAGTGTGAAGTGGTGGCAAGTTTATGAGCCTTTCCAGTGCCTTAGTCGGCGCCGTTCTCATTGTCCCCGTTGTCATCACCCACACGAGCCTTTGTAAGTGGTCTAGTTCCTCTCTGACTTTGGCCAAGAGGGCCCGGCCCCACCCTTGGCTTTACAGGGGTCTCTGCCTGTTTTAGGAAAAAACACTACTCTCACACCCTTCCACGATTTTGGAATGTGCCGTAGAGCTAATGATGTTCGATCAGAGTTTAAGGTACCTACTAGTTTCGTAGCAACATCATTGTGAAGATGAATTGATGAGATTTTTCCTACATTATGCACATCCTTTGGAAATATTTCGACAAAGTTTCACGAGAAGTAATCAATTTCTGTCTTTATAATGACTTTTTCACTTTATTGTACTTTGACCACGTTTATATGTTCAATATTTTTCTCAGATTTCTTCTCAGTGCATTATATCATTAGTTTGAAATATGTTGTTTAAATCTACAATCTGTATTTCTTAATACCAGGTCAAACTTAACGTCAGAAATAACATCAACGATAATATCAAGCCCTCGTGGTGAGGTCTTTGAAGCATGTCTTGAAATTTTCAATGTTTTACTATCTTTCTGTTTTTCTGTCTAATCACCTGCCTATTTGCCTATATGTATCACTGGCTGGCAGCCTCTTTTTGTGGAGAGAAAACTTGTACGCCTCTCGCCGAACTACGTTGGCCCCAATTTTTTTGTGGAGACTTGAGAGATATTCAAACTTATTGATGTGTTCGAAATTGATTAGAGAGAAAACAGATTTTGCAAGCTGGCGATTGAGTTGTTACCCCTTTTTACAATTGAAGGCGAATCAGCCAACCGAAAAACTGCCGGGGGGGTCACCCCTTCCCGATACATACGTGGTATCCCATACAAACCTTATTTGGTTCCGCGTCACATGAAGAGAATCAAGAAATGATAAAGTATACAACCTGAGTGAGACCACCAATATGAGTTATATTTAGTCATCCCAGGAAGA
Organism: Acanthococcus lagerstroemiae; assembly: GCA_031841125.1. Lineage (NCBI taxonomy): Eukaryota > Metazoa > Arthropoda > Insecta > Hemiptera > Eriococcidae > Acanthococcus > Acanthococcus lagerstroemiae. The sequence goes on along the minus strand of CM063114.1, from coordinate 41,014,994 downwards.
GAAGGAAGTGCCTGAAATTTTGAAACACTTCGGCAGCAATAAGCAGAGGAGATGTAAGAACCGGAAAAAGTTTCTACTTTTTCGTTACTCACTGATACCGCGATTTTCACTTATCGACGATGTTTCGTCGAATAGGAGCCCTTGGGGCGATTCGCGTTTACTCTTTTTCAAAATTTGAAAATGGCCAATTTTGTCACTTCACGAGTAAATGCATACAAAATATCAGTCCGGTTTGAAATATATTAGTCGAAGGCTGCCCCTAGTCAGCCTCCTCCGCAATGTTTCAGTATTTTAAACTAAAGAAATATTTTTACTTGGTTCCTACTGACCTTAAAAGTGATTTTGAATTGTGGTCAGTTCTTCTATCCATTCTTGAAAATCGTGCTGTCAGGTTTATATCCCATACCAAATTGCTATCAAAATCGGTTTGAACTGGTCAGTTTTTCGACTTGTTGCTTAAATTTCAAGTTTCCATAATAACTGTGATTTTGTAGGTAATATATGAAATCCGATGACCCTCCCTCCCACCCGGAGTGGCCGCGGAATTTGACCCATTTTTATCAAGTAGGTTTTCGTAATTATTGAATCTAATTTCACGGGTCATGTTCAAATCGACCTCTTACAGTAGACCTGCGTAAGGTCACCTTATGATATTTGATTTATGAGTTCAGTTCACTTTGGTGACTTCTCAGGAGTTAAACTGAACAATTACATTCAGGTTCTAATGACCTAAACCTAATTTGCTCTCAACCCGAGCCCTGGAATCCGCCCTTTCGAACATTACTTCAGAGACGTCGGGGAGGCTGTTAGGGCTATCTTAGCCCTCTTCCCTTCTAGCCGAAAAACTGACTTAGGTCAAAAGCTGGCGAGTTGCTACCTTGAACCCGGGACCTCCGGATTCCGAGACCAATGCGCCAACCAGACACATCATTACTAAGTCTTGCCAATTTTGGTGTGAGCTCCTTCTGATGAAAATAATCCCACTTCAGAATGATGCTCGCTCGCTCCCTACCGGGTAATTTGTTAGTTAATTTTCAATTGTAAAAACTTTTCTTAAGTCATTTTGTGAGTTTTAAAGGCAAAGGTTTCCGAGGCAGAACTGATTTCTGACTTACGTGTTGTAGTTGTCCACCTAAATTACGTAAGTCCCTACCCGTCTGGTGTGAACGTCAGTCCTAAATAAGAGAAAGACTGAAGCCCCCCGGGCGGTATTTTTCAAAAATATCGAATAATATCGCATGTATGAAAGATGTTTTCAAATAAAAATGTCTCTAGAGTGAATCCCCTGTTAAAATAGTTTCTTGTAATTTTATCATAATGTCTGGCCCAGGAATGTTCTAAATGAGAAGTCCAAAATAACCCTTTCGAGCCACCCTTTCGAGTAGTACACTTTCACAGTGAGACGCAATTTTTTTGGATATTTTCTTATTTCCCAAGATTTTGTGAACAGAAAGGTCTTGAATTTACATTCACTCTATTCCCTACTTTCATAGCTTTTTGTCCCTGTCAATTTTTCATCCACCCCTATCTCCAGCTTTCGAAAGTCACACGTGTGCCATTGTATTGTTTTTTCGCTTTTAATCGATTGAGGAGGAACAACAGTGATGTGTGTTTTCGAACTTGTAAGTGCACAAAAACTAAAAAAATATCGATTTATGGTCGGTAAATTTAATTTTAATGCCATTTTGATTTTTTAACCTCGCGTTGAAATCTGGTACTGAGGGTAGAGATTTGGGACGATAATTAATAAAATAAAATATTGATATCAAATGTAGATATTTGTAAGTCGTTAATCTCTTTGTCCCTCAGTTGAAACTTTGCTATGTCAGGAGAGAATCGGGTGTGATGGTTCAAACTGGAAGAAGACGACGAGAACGATGTGACTATCAAGTATTAGGTTTCGCTAGGTTTCTGAGTTCTTCAGTGAAAAACTGAGGTATCAGGGGTGGAGGTCAGGCGTGAAAATGTCATGAAATACAATACAAATTTCGAATATTAGATCTAGAGGATCGCGTAGGTAGTATTGGATATTAATCCTAATTTTTAGTATCGAACCCCTCTAGGGAGGCTAGATATTGAGGTATCTAAAAAATGCAATACGGATATCAAATATTAGATTTCCGAGGTTACTGAGTTGATTTTTGATTTAGGTAATTCGGACTTAAATTCAAGAAATTTGACCCCTACGAAATTTTATTTTCATAAAATCAGGAAAACGAATGTTCTGCCTTTTGTTTAGTTTCAAAATAGGTTCTCATTCTTGAAATGACAACATTTTCTGCGCTCCTGAAACTTTTTGGATTGCCGCTGAACATTTTCTTCGGTTTTTAAGGTACAATATATAACCCCCTCCTCCCCTCCCATCAAGAATCATGCAAAAAAGTAGCCCTACATTTTCCATAGTAGAGTCTGTTGACTTTTACAGATTGGTGAGGGGGGCTGTAGAAGCCTTAGTCTCCCAGAGTTATGGTGCTTACTTTAGATCAGCGTATTTACTGATTCCTCAAGACCCCTAATTTCCTCAAAAGTTCTCCATTTTGAAAATGGGTCCCCAATGCTCCAAACATCCTCCACTTTGATAAACTCCTCCCCAAAAATTGAATGGAGAATATTTTTCCTAAATGAAAGGGAGAACGATGAATTTTCTTATGAAAGTCGTTTTAAATCGGCAGTGCAAAACTGAATAAGTCCCCTCGGAATTGAAAACGGAATCCCCTTATTTCCCCGATTGTCCTTCTGTTTGTTTTCCCACCTCGGTAGGCACTCTGTATATTAGGGCTTCCTTTATTTTGCGACTTTTATCGGATCATTGAATTTTGCTCGCCGATGAGGAACTCTCCGTGAAAATTTCAGGTCGATCTGATGAGGGGAACTTGTACACAAGCCCCCTGCCTTTAAGCGAAATAACATAGATTTTGACTGTTTTAGATAATTTTTTTCTCAGCCTGTAATAATTTAAAAAATGTGCGTATACAAGTTTCGGATGTTGGTTTAAATATATTTTGAATATAAAATTGGTTGACTCCACGATGTGGGTTGATACTTGATAGCTCATGGGGCAATCCAGAAGAGGAAGTAGGATTGCTTAAGAATGAAATTCTAGATGGGAGTTGATTCTTAGGTTTTTCAAGCCCAGGTCAGTGAATTTGATTCTGATGTTAGTTTTTCGATTCGACCCCTTGTGGTACCACCAAAGAGGATTAATGTCTATAAATAGTTGGGTTTTCGAGATTACCGCGCCAAAACGTGCTAATTGTTCGACTTTCCCTTCTTGTTTTCTATCTATCTGGGGCCTGCGATGCTTTGGCGATTGGGAAGGTGGGAACCAAAGGGAGTATATGAAGAAGAATTCAGTGTTGCCATTCACAAAAAAGAAAAACGAATCAGATAGATCCACGCAGTGGGCATTAATTTTTGTGTTTATTGAAAAATTACAATTTTGCAAATAGTATGTTTTGGAATGCTACTCTTCAATTATGAAATATAGCAAATCGTATTTTCGTAGTGGTCTCTTGTAGTGGTTCCCATTATGCGAGGGATATCATATTTAGTGTCATTTTCTGGGGAATTGTATGAGTGTTTCCCTTATCTTAGATAATTTTCCATTTATTTGGTAAGAAAAAAATATGAAAAATACCTGCTGTTTGGACGGTCCCCTGTGGCATTCCCCTTTGAATCAAAAGCGTTGTATTTTGGTATCATTTTGTAGCGAATTTCGAAGAGCGTATTTTCGATCCCGTGAACTATTCCAATATCTCGTATACTTTTCGAGTTATTTGGAAAAAAATGGGTTTGACTGTTTTATGCGAATCAGTGGTTCTCAATGGGGTTGACAACGCCTCCCCGGTGGCGGTGTAGAGGTACCGAGGAGCGGCAGACTTGTTTTGGGTTGTAGGAAGGTGATGAGTATGTTTCGGGCAGTCGGGAGGATGAACCTAACTTCGAAGAACTCCACTCTCTTATCTCTCATGTCTTTGTTCTTTTGATTTGGTACAGTAAAGTTCTGTTGATTGTTCTCATCGTTCTTCCGAATGTATTTTTCTTTCATTGACTTTAGTTTTTAAAAGATTTCTGATCTTCATTCTTCCCATGATACAGACCGTTGGAAAATGTTCAGCTTATCTGGGGGTAGCAGGAAAAACTTCGAGAACCACTGATGTGGATCATTCAGTGGGCCAGTCCGCACTATAATTCGCAAAGAAACCTTTGATCACAATTTTTCCTGTTAACTGAACTAGAATATAAAACAATGTCCTTGTGTTACAATTTCTTTTCATGAAGTTGAGCCATCCTAGAACAGATCCTAAATTCGCCATTGGGTATTGGTGAGGGTTTGGAAAGAGATCCCTCGTATGTATCTCAAACTGTTAGAATACTGGGACTCGAGCCTTAATTCGGAAGTTCTGTATCGCAGTCTCTGCCACAGTTGTGTTCATTCTGGAAAATGTATTTTGTCGTTTGTATTTCTACTTCTTAACTCTTTTGACGATGGAAAGGGCAAGACAGTTTGGTTGCATACCTTTGCAGCGGGTTTAATTTGATCTCAGTTTCAAGAGTTTGTATGTGTAGATGTTTGTTGAATATAGAAAACATGGAAATGCCGGTACTGGTGTGTCGAAACAACATGTAAAGTTCCCAGATAGGCTTGATTCTTTGATTACATTGTGTGCGTGTAATATGTAGAACAAGGATGCGTCGAATGAAGGGGACTGTAGTGAATTTAAAATAATGAGTTAATTGTATGATGGTGGAGGCTGGAAAATGGTTTCCGCGTACGAGCATTGTTTGATGTAGTGCAAGCCTTCTCCGAAACGTGAACTGAAGTTAAGTTTTTAGTTGATTTTTATCGTATTATTTTTGTGTGTAATCGCGTACAGAGAAGACAGCGCAATTCCCCAAACATGGAAAATTATATAAAATCTTGTAGTCACATTCATCTTCAACTTTATTTCTGTTGTTTTCCATATCGCTATGTTTTTAACGATTCCAAATTTTGATTACCAAGGTTCTTTCAATTGCTACAATCGCCTAGTAGAAATATGTATATTGACTCCTGCCGTCTTCCAATATTGTTTGGCTTGGAAATTAATTAATTCGTTTAAACTCGCCAATTTCTGGTTAATTTGTGCCCGAGTTGCTAACAGTATGATATAGGTTACTTATTTGCGATCGCGAAGAATATCTCGTGTCCTTATTTGGGTATTCACTCGAAATTGGGAACGAAATTTGGTATCGAGTACGTCATATAGGAAGGTGTTGTAAAATTAACACATTTCGTTAAAGTTATCAACCTATCAGTAAAATGGTACTTATGTCAATGGAAAGTCATGTTGTTTGTTCAATTTTCACGAACTTCTATTCGTACAGGTGTATAGGTTGTAAAGTTTATCGTGTTTCGTCTGTTGTAAGTGAAGTAGGCATGGCGGCGTCTTTGTAAGCTATCGTGTAGTCTCTAACCGATTGAAGATCTTGGAAAATTCGTCGCATTGTGGGGTAGAATGGAAATCTATAGTTTGACACGAATATAGAACAGAGAATAAATAAATAAATAATAAATGCAGCTAACCGCACCAGGAAAGCTGATTTTTTGAAAATGAATGATTTTATTATATTTCGTAAATAATTGAAGGAACTTCCATCTCAGTTGTCCAGTAGTGGTATGTCGCATGAAAAACATGAAAATAGCATGAATTTGGTGAGAGGTAGCATGAAAGCATGAAAATGGCATGATTTTCGAAAATTTCACAGAAAATCGTGAATTTTTGTCGATTGTAAATCTTTTTCTTAATAGCTAAGTTAGCAAATCACTCAAGGGTGAGTTTTTCAGTGCTGCTCAATGTTGAATGATTCATGAAAAAATGATAGGGAGTGGCATGCAAAAGCATGAAAATGGCATGAATTTTAAACACCATGTTAGAGGACTTGCGAGTAGTACTTGTATGTACATTGGCCATTTTTCGAATACCAAACCACATTTTGAAATTTGTGACTGGAAATACTAACAAAAGTACCATCTGTGCTAACTGAGGAGCCTTATTGGTGTTCAAAATATCGATATATGCGTACGTCTCTATCGAAAAGGCCCATTTTATCGATCACTGTTTCGGCTGTACAGCTGTTTTTCTCAATTTCGACCAAAAAATCTATTTCAGAATTTTTAGTAGTTTGGATAGGAGGAGCCCTGTTCTTTCAGCTTCACTTTGCTGTTTTTCGAGATTTCATTCCGTTCTAGCTCCAAAGTAGGAATGCGTGGAAACAGAAAGGACCCAGGTTGTCAATTCCGAGTTTTTTCTGGAAGGATATTTTCATTCTGGATCATTTTGTGCACTTTCATACGCGTTTCTCTCAAAATACAGCTTTTCTGTACCTTAATTTCAAAAATCCGAAAGAAAAAATTTCTGTAATTCTTCAGAGCTGATTAGGGTCCCAATCGGAAAGTAATTCTGTCTAGTATAACCCCCTCTCCTTACTGACAAACTGGGTCCGTTCGATAGAGATGTATACATATCTGTAATCAAAATGATCGATTCATCGATAATCGACGATCAATGTATTAATAATGAAAACGATAGACCTTTTCACGGCGACGCGACGTCATGAAGAGGACTGTTGCGCAGCTGCTCCAGCCAGTCGCGGCCATCAGGGTTCAGCTTGTTTTGTTTACATTCATTTTACATGTAAAACTCCATAAGCGAACATTCGTTCTTCTTTGCGAGTCCATAAATATAAAAGAGAGCATTTCTTAATGCTTCCGGACGCTTATTTACGATCTAAAAGCATTTAGTTTTGATTTAAATCATCGTTCAATATTAAAATATGCTGTCTTTCATATTTGGACGCTGTTAAGCATATAAGGAAACCAACCGACAATTGTAAATAAAATGAGTTATTTGTATCATTGGAAAGAGCGTAAAAAGTAGAATTTTTGAAAATTGGGCCCCGATTCAAAAAGGTGTACTCACGTTGAAAAAAGCTTATCAGTAAACGCTATGTTATATAGTTTCTACATGGCTCTTGAACTTTGAATCACGTGTTCTCAAAAAACTGACTTCTGGTTGGTTCCCTTACGCTTAACAGCATCCATTTATGAACTCGCCAAGAAGAAAGAAAGTTCACTTATGGAGTCTTATATGTAAAATGAAAGTTAAAAAGAAAAGCTGAACCCTGCAGGCTGCGAATGCTAGAGCAGCTGCGCAATAGTCCTCCTCATGACGTCATGACGTCGCCCATGAAAAGGTCTATTGGTATATTACTGTTTACAACGATCAGTGTATCGGTAATCAAAACAATCAATGTATCAATTATGTTGCTATTCGAAATGATTGATATATTAATATTTAATATATCAATAATCAAATTAATTAGTAATTAAAGTAATCAATAATTGAAATAATTGATGATCAAAATAGTTAATGTATAAAATAATTGATGTGTAAAATTATCGGTTATCAGAGTAATCGTTAAATAAAATCGTCGATGTTTAAAATGTGTGATAATCATGTTAAGCCACCCGTTATATGTGGCGACACCTTTGTTTGTATTTTGTTTTATTTTTTGAATTGTCTAGTCTGACGACACCTTTGTCTGTGGATGTTATCATATTTTTATATTCGCTTATTTGTTGTTCACATTTTCTTACCGTTCGATGTTAAATAAATGATAAATTCAATTTTCGCTAAACTCCTCCTAAAAGTGAAGCGAAACAGTTAAACAAATCAACAAAAAAAAAAAATCGAGATAATTAAAATAATTAATAAGATGGCCTTTATTTACTCGTGGTGGGATTTTCTTATCGAATTTTTTCAAGTCTCCGTATTCAATCCTTAATTATTGGTTTCAATAAAATACAGAGAAAAATCGTATAGACATGCAAATTTTCTGCTCGATCGAATGAGGAATACACGTGCCACACGCTCCCCGTCCCCTTCTTCAGAAAAATTTGTGGAGTTTGAACATTTTTAATGAAAGTTTTTCCAATTTCTTGGACCTTGACTGCGTTAGAATTTCGTTCTCATAAATTTCAATGGGCTATATGATGCTGATCAAATATGGAATAGTTTGACTCCGTAATCTGTGTCAGTGGTCTGGGAGTAGCTCCAGAAAGGGAGACGTGAAAAATAAAATTCTATGTAGAAGTTCATGTTTTGCCGTTTTTGAATTCAATTTGGAGGATAAGTTTTACATCATATATTCCTCGTGGTACCATCAAAAAGGGTTGGCATTAAATGTTGTTCATTTCATTGAGATAGTACTCCACTTGAAGGGTTTCAAGGTCTTTAAATTCAGTGCTGGGAGTGAGTTTTGATTGACCATCAAGTGCCTCCATAGTTGGGTCAAAATCAAATTGTTTTCTGAGAAGGCATTATTCTAGTTACATTTTTAATTATTATTCCAAAAAACTTAATTATCAGGCGATAAAGACACAAAAAGTGGCTTTGTAACTCTGTAAACATTGTAAGGTACACGGTGGGGAATTGTGAACTGTTAAATTGGGTATTCGGAATAACATATTAAAATCCCACCCCCGAACTCTGCTAAATTTTCTGTGGCACGTTCTAGTCAGATTAAATTCTGTGCAAATATCTCGAAAAACTGAGGTCTAAGAAGAAAAAAGTTTTTCACCGAAAATGTTTCTCGTAAAATTTGCTGTTCGGTGGACCATCTGAAATTTGTAGGCCTAACCGTTAGTTTACAAAGTTTGTCAAAAATTTTGAGTTTTGGAAATTTTGACAAAAATTGCTTATAATTAGGAATTGTGAAAGTTTTAATGAAAAGATGACTGTGTGGACCAAAATTGTTTATTGTAAAATTGACCATAAGGTGAACCTGCTAAGGATCTCATTAGGCCTAATGCAAAGTCTCATAGCTCGACCAGAAGACTGTATGGCTTTACAGAGAATGACTTAGGTTCTTTAGAACTGTTTACCATAATAATGTTGAAACATGCACAAAGTTAACATACACAAAATCACCACAAATAACATGAATAACTTTCCTCTAAAAAATGTGGAACTGGACTTGGTGGTAATTATAAATACAAACTTACGAAAAAAAAAAATCTTTTAACCCTCATCGCAGAGCTACTGGGGAAAAAGGAAAATAGATTTACAAAACTTATAAAAATGTATTAAATCATATTCTTCTAAAGTAACGTAGGAGCTGGGGGAGTACTGCGCTGGATTTATATAACGGGCCAAAAAAGTCATTGTCCTCCATTTTTTCGAATCTTCCCAGAAATTATTTATCCTGACTGCCTTAAAGGTATTGACCAAAAGAAATGAATGAAAGAAACCAAATGCTGGCTACTCTTATAACCATTTCAGGAGTACAATTTTCTTACAAAAGAAGAGAATATATTTGGGTATCAATATGATGTGGCAATTTAATTGGCCTTCCTCAGTGAGCTACAGTTTATTAACTTTTTTTGCACTGTAGATGAAGAGCTCTTTTCTAAAGTGGGTCAAGTCAAAAAATGTGATCATTCAGGAAATGAAAGAAACGTCGGGACTCCCCCCTCTGAGGCAGTGTTTTTGGAAACTAGTGAAATGTAGAGTAGTATACCGAAAATGCGTTCAAAATTTCGCTTTTGGAAAATTTTAATTCTGAGAACTATAAGACTTCAAAGTTGACAAGAGCTTCTGGCGTTAAATAGTCGTACAGTTTTACCTAGCGCTGGGCCGTGGGCCCTCTCGATAGTGTTCGAAAATGAACAGAACTGGAAAAAAAGGCGTAAATAGCTCGTAAGAATTGTGGTTTGAATTTTTCAGATGTGAAAAATGGCCACCGCGAATACGGAGCTCCGACCGAGCAAGAAACTTAAATGCGAGTCGACTCGCTTGCCGCAACCGATAGCCGTGCTGGACGACCAATACTACGGCGACGTCGAATCGGTCGACGTGTACGTCGCGACGGTGACGGACAAAAGTCGTATCCGCGGCGTGCTGCAGCAGCTGAAGACCGCGCTCCCGCTGCCGAGCACGCTCGGCCATTTAAAGCGCGTCAGAGGCGACCAAATCATTCTGGCCGCGGTCGACGGTGTCGCCGAAAGCGACTGCGTCTCCGCGGTGGCGGCGAACCGACTCGAAGGCGTGCTGCCGACGATTGCGGTGTGCGCGGTGCCGCGCCATCCGCCGAAAACCAAGCGACAGCACGCCGAGGCTAACGCACTGTGGCCGTGCAATTTCCACCCCTCGAAGATGGTCGAGGACCTGTTGGCGCAGCGGTACTTCGTCGAAGACGAAGTGCGGCGCCAGCGCGAGTACATGAGGTTGGCGCTGGACGCGGCCCTGGAGCGCGGGTCGGCGGCCGCGGCCGTGGTCGTGAATCCGCGCACCGAACAGGTGATGGCGGTCGGCGTCGACGAGCGCTCGCGCAACCCATCCGGTCACGCTGTTATGGCCGCTCTGGAGAAGGTGGCCGAGAGCCAGCGAAGCCTGTTCCGAGCCGGGGCGGATGGCGACGCGGAAATGACGGTGGATGCTGGAGAAGAGCGAAGACAGACGGACGAAGAGCTGCCGTATCTGTGCACCGGATATGATGTGTTCGTGACGAGGGAACCGTGCATCATGTGCGCCATGGCGATGGTCCATTGCAGAGTGAAACGGGTGTTCTACGGTTGCGCGTTCAGAGACGGAGCATTGGGATCCAAGTGCAAAGTGCATACCAGGCCGGCGCTCAACCATCATTATTTAACCTTCAAACACGTACTGCACGACGAATGCGTTAGATTGCTGGAGAAGTACGAAGTGGGGTAGGGTACTGGTGCATTTGGACTCACCGACGTTAATTCGAGCTTATGTCTGAAATCATGGCTGCTCGACGTTCTCGAGTTGGCCAAAGTGCTGCGTCGTGCTATTAGTTCATTGTATACGAGCCTATACGGAATTTATATTATATTATATTTCAGCGATGATAGCGTTTCCTTAACCTACTTACAGTGCGACTATGGCAGTGAACTGAGGGGAGTCTCCTCCTCGTCGCTGTCATTAGCCCATTTTAGGGCATATGTCTCCCCGCGTCTTTTCCATTCGACTTTATTGGCGGCTACTCTCCTCCACTTTGGCCCCATTTCCTTTCTAAGTTCGTCTCGCCAACGCGTCAGCGGCCTACCTTTATGCCTTTTCTCGATGTAGGCACCCAAGCCTCTACTGTTTTGTCCACCATCCTTCTTGTCTCAATATATGATGCGCATACTTCCATTTTTGTTTTTTGATTTTCTCTATGGCTTTTGCTTTTGTTACCCTTCTTATCTTTTTGTTATCGATTCTGTTCTTTTTCTTTATGCCTAAAATACTTCGCTCCATTGCTTTTTGAGTGGTTTGTGGTTTTCTTATATTAGCTTTTGTTAAAGCTCACGTTCGGGCGCCATACACGAGCACCGACAGAGTACAACCTTTCCATATTTTGGTTTTTAGGTCAATTCCTATTCTTCCTTTGATAATTTTCTTTAATGCCCAAAAGTTTTTCCAACCTTTTTGTACCCTTCTACTCAGTTCTTTTTTCTTTTATTTTTGAACGAAATTAATTGCCCCAAATATTCCACTTCCTATACATTACGTTTTAATTAATAATTACTCTCGGACAATCGCTTGTGTGGTCGAAAAATTGTGTAGAATAATAATCGTGATCAAAATGATACGTGAATGATGGCGATCTGCACACTTTCCCACATTATGGTGGAAGTCCGTCGGTCTTGCGAGTAACAAAGTCGGCGTATACAAGGGGAAAGCGGGGTAAGCCTTGAAACCGGCTGCCGTGAAAACGTTTAAATTCGGATAAATATTCGCGAGGATTCATTAGTGAGCGTTTTGTCGGATTAGTCTGTTATTACGAGGCCAGGAACAGGGATGGGCTGAGAGCTAGATTCTATGTCGGGGTTTTGTCTCCCCACATGGTAGAAGCGTGGCGAGCTGGCGTAAGGTGCACCTATCAAATACAAAAAAAAAAATTAAAGGATTTCCTTTGGTCCTTTAGACGGCTTAGATGCTGCGCCCCTTCCTCGTGCTAAAGATCATGTATAAAATGTTGAACCAGACAGGAGACAGATAGATAAATCAGGGTGTCTACCAGTCATCTATTTTGAAAAGAGGTCATCTAAGTCATCAAAAGTCATATTTTTCGCTGTAGGTCATCTAAAAATTTTCTCTCTCTATAATACTAAAAACGTAAAAACCGCCGCCGCCGCCGTTACCACCACCACCTCCGGGAGAAAAAAAACCACCGCAGGTTGCCTACCCTGCCCCTTAATTGCTCATTTCTCCAGGGGGAGCCTACCCTTGGGAGGGGGTTCATGGTGGAGGAGGGAGCTTAATAAAATCCCTTTGTCATCTGTATTACAATGTTAATTAAAATAAGACAAGAATGAGGATCAAATATCATAGCAATGGCGCCAGGTAGTAACTGCATTATTTTTCATCTGTATTACAATACTAATTAAAATAAAACAAGAATCAGAATAAAATATCATAGCGATGGCGTCAGGTATTGACTGCGTTCCTTTTCATCTGTAATCGGAAAATTATTAAAGCTTATTAAGGTTCCGAGATTATTCTAAAACTAGTTAAATCTGATCGTGACTTCGAAAGTTATGAAACCGTGTCAAGATCCTTTAATACTGGTTGAGACCTGTTAATCTGTCAAGACTGTTGAAACTAAGCTAGGACTTTTTAAGACTTATTGGTGCTCTGCTGAGACGGATTAAAACTATAGTTGTACTTCCAAGGCTTATGAAGACTCCTTAAAATACTGTTGGATCTGTTCTGCCTCTGGTTAGACCTTTCCAGGATCATTAAGATTCTATTGGATCTCTTTCAATTTTGTTGAGAGTGAATTGAAATATTCTAAGAGTCGTTTTTACAATTTCCAGTCAATTTGTAACAATCGAAAGTATCGTTCAGAGTATCTACCGGTCACTAAGTTACCTGTTTTGAAAAGAGGGCATGTAGTCATATTTTTTCACTGTAGGTCATCTAAAAAAATTTTATTCTAGTAAATAGTTGAAATAAGAAAACTGCCAAAATAACATATAAGTTTATTGTACAGACATCAGCTAATGAGTAAATCAGCGAGTTGGCTGACAATTGCAGGCAATTTTTGTGTTTGCCATTTGTATACACTGGTTACGCTCGATGCGCCAGCAGACTTCAGTTCCAGTAAATGCAGTCTTGCTCAAAACTAACGAAGAGTGAAATAGAAAGAAAGAACAGGAGTGATGTTTTACTCGAAAGTGAAACATAAAGTATAAGGAAGCAACAGAAAAATGAGCGATTGGAGCGAGCAAACATTTTTTAAGGCTACTAAAAAATTAGATAAAGGTCATCTAAAGTTATCATCTTTTTTTTTTTTACTTATCAGTTCTGGTAGACACCCTGCAAATTCTTCTGGAAATATCATCTTCCTTTTTCAATGTGAACTCCAAAATATTTGCAAAGGAAGAAATTGAACAAGTATCACGGAAACGTCAGAATTAGTTTTTGCTTTTGCAATTTAGGACCCCTAACATAAATGAGCCCGCGAAGAAAGTCATAGAAAGCCCATGAAAAGGTCATGAATTTCACAAAGTATTTTGGTAGACACTCTGTAGTACTTTCAAGAGTTGTGAAGATGCCTTGACATACTGTTAAAACTCTCATGCGGCTTTTTAAAAGATTCTTTAGAACTCTGTCGGAATTTAAATTAGAGCTCATTAAGGCTTCCGGGGTTATTATGAAACTCGTAGTTTAATTTGATCGAGAGGTTTAAAACCATGTCAAGACTTTTTAATACTGGTTGAGATTCTGAATGCTTTGTTAAGACTGTTTTAACTAAACTAAGACTCTAAGACTTTTTGGGACTCGGCTGAGGATTAAAACTATCGGTGTGCTGTCAAGGCTTGTGAAGACTTCTTAAAATACTATTCGGATTTCTTCTGACTCTGATGGAACCTTTTCAGAATTATTAGGACTCTGCTGGATTTCATTCAAATTCGTTGAGCGTTTGCTGAGATATTCTAAGAGCCGTTTTTAAATCTCCAGTCAACTTGTAATCATCATATCGTTGGTCTTGAGCCGGATGAAGTTCCAGCGAAGCTCACATAGATCAACGAGGTATCTCAAAAAAAAAAACTGCATCTGACGGTTAGTAAACTGGGCATTGTAAAATCGGCCCTAAGAGTTTTTAAACTGATCAGGTCATTGAAACCATGTCAAGACGCTTTAAGACTCCTAAATGCTCTGTTAAAACTTGTGGCCAGGCTGGGACTTCTGAAGATTCATAAATCTGTTGAAATGTATTAAGACAGGTACATTTAAGACTTGTGAATTCTCTTTGAAACTCCGTTAAAAGTGATAAAGTATCTCCTGGAATCTTGTAAAGTTCATTAAAACTGTATGAGACTTCATTAGGATTCATCAAAATTGGTTAGGGCACTGTTGAGGTATTTCAAGACTAATTAAAAACTAACTGAAAATCATTTAAATCGCGTGAAGCATATTTAAGACTGATTGAGATTTCTTAATACTCACTTGAGACTTGATGAGAGACTAAGCGAGAACCTCGAGAAACTCTTTAGAACACCATTAAGACTCTGTTGGGTTACCGAGTAAAACTAACTCAGATTCAGTTGAAATGTTTATTAAATGTAATTGAGATTATGTTGGGACTCTTGAAGACCAGTTAAGACCATGTAATTCTCTGATCGAATTCCTTTGTATTCTATAAAGAGTTCTTAAAACTTATTGAGAATGACTAGAATTCTTTCAGAACTCTAAAGACTCGTGAAGGGTCTCTAAAATTCTATGAAAACTTGTGAAGATTGGGCTACAAGGTGTCTACAGGTGCTGAAAAGTCCTGAATTTTGAAAATAGGTCCTGAAAGTTCTGAAGTTACAAAAAACAATTGAAAAGTCCTTCATTTTTGTTAGAAACACTCAAAAATAAATTTTTTGCGATTCCTATGCACGGCCGTATATAAATTGTTTTCGATTATTTTCATACATTCTTTGCCTTTTTGGTATTATCGGTGGGCCCCTTTCCAAGACCGGGGCCTGGGGGAAATCTCCCTTCTCCCTCCTCTCATCAGGCCTGTTTCTATAATTGGTCATTAAAAAGTGTAACGCAAGATCTACATTCAGAAAGAGGGGAAAGTGAGGACAAAAAGGAGGGAGGGGTGAAGGGGATACAACAATTGGAAACCAAAAAAAAATTATACACTCGGGAAAAATATGGAAAATATGCCAGCTATAGTCCTCCAAAGGGTCCTGAAAAAGTACTTCATTTTCATTTTTCAAGTCTGTTGGCACCCTGGGCTGGCACTTTTCAAGGCTCATTAGGATTCTCTGAAGACTTTTTAACGTGCGTATAAACTGTGTTGAGATATTTAGAACTTGTTAAGAGTCTTGAGAGATGTTAAAACTAATTAAGAGACATTAACTCTGGAATACGTAAGACAACACTAGCATGGCCTAAAACCGTACTAAGATTTTTTATTCGTGATGCACATCAAGAGTTCTTTCAGATTAAGTAAAAGTCTGTGTAGGGTCAACTTCCACTAAAGCTTTTCAACTGTTAGCATAGAATTTTTAAAAGACTAAGAATGTATTTGCTTGGATCAGAGGTGAAAATAGATTGATATTGTTGAGGGGAGGAGGCTTAATTCCTAGAATGCTCCCTTTTCTACGAGGTGTGAATGCGGCGGAAATTTGAATTCTTTGAGAGGCAAGACTTAAGACTCTTCAAGATCTCCTGACTCCGCTTCTAGTTGTGACTGCAACTGATCGAGCCTTTTTTTTTTCATACGTTTTATTGGAACGTAAAAAAACCGAAGATACAATTGAACACGGTAGAAAAGTCGGTATGTATTAACGATACGACCGAGCTATTGGGTAGGGGGGGGGGGGGTTGAGTAGGATGTTACAGAGTCAATGCCGGAAGATCCATCGGATGGCGGCGTTGAAGTCTGCGATGATGGAACCCAGTGTCCAGTATGGAGAGGGCCAGCACATTAGAGTGGGTGTGTAGGCGCTTTTCATGACGTGTTGACAAGGTTCGAATAACCTCATTAATAGTAGGGATCCTGAGGTCCTGGCATAGGGTATCGTTTCTGATATACCATGGAGCTCCTGCGATTAAACGGAGTGCTTTGTTTTGGTGGCTTGGGATGATGTTGCGTAGTGAGTTACATGCGCAGCCCCAAACAGGAAGTGCATAAGTTCAGATAGGGCGCAGGATGGCAAGATAAAGCTATAGCTATTATCATGTGAAAGCTGCGATTTACGACACAATAACCGGGAAAAGTTCTGCAGTCGGAGATCGAGTTCCTTTCTCTTGGTGTGTACATGAGCTAAATATGTGAGTAGTTCATCAAGATGTACTCCTAGGTACTTGACTACAGATCTGTAAGGTATGATTGAAGAGTTGAAGGAGACTGGGGTGTAAGAAGTAAGGATGTGGTCGAAGAACGAACGCAATATTGGCTGATTTTTCACCGTTGACTCGTATTTTCCATTTCTTGTCCCCATTTGGCAGAATCGTCTAGTGGTTGTTGAAGATTCGCCACTACAGTATTATAAGACTTATAACCACGTTAGTATATTTTAAGACATGTAAAAACTTAAAATTTTGTTTAAACTCGTCAAGATTTTGTACGGAGCTTTCACAAATTGTCTTCACTAACCATTGACTTACCTGGAATAATTTTGTAATTGTAAGAACTTGGCTCTATTTTCGTCTGAAAGGCAGTGGCCAGATTCTTAGTATGTAGAGAAGAGAAAAAGAGACAGATGGGGAAACATATAACCTATAGACAGACAAAAAAAGAAACATACAAACTTACAAAGAAACAAATTATAATGCCTTACTAAAACGTACAAGAGAAAATGTTTTTTTCTACAAGGGGGTGGGGGTTAATTTTTGCAAATTGGACGATATACATTTTGCCAGCTGAAAAATATTTTTGAAATCGGCTAGCATGAAAAGGGTGTATACGTCTGAATATTTCTCCACTGCCTATCCGATGTTGCCAATTACGAGTCCATTTTATTCGTACTAAATGTACCAACTTGGAAAGACGTTTTGGAGAGTCCCCCCTTCCCCGCCGGCACATCCATGATATTTTAATATCAGATTATATCGTAGAGAGCAAATAGAGATCTTGGTTTTCAGATCTGAGACGATGGCTCTCGTCAGTTATAAAGAGGTGAAATGTTGCCACTTTCTCGTCTCTGCTTCCTTGGCCATTTTACTGCGTCGGCGGATGCAGGAACTTAGTAAAGGCAATTTTTTTCTAGAGGGAGGACATGGGAAATGCTGATTGATTTAGAGTAAATTCTGCCAGCTTTGTACCTACATTTCAAGCAGTAAGTAAGAGAAACGAAGGGATAAAGAAACAAGGAAACAAAATTTTTTTATTTTCAATATTGCCAACTGATCCTGGTCAAATGACCAACTCTTGTCGAAACAATTTTTGAGGCTTACTGTCTCCTCTCCTCTCCCCACCGCCACTATACAGCAGTGTCCCTCTGTGAAAACCATCTCATTGCCTCCAAAGCCCGTTCCTTGGTTTTCATGAGGTGAGCTCGGATCGATTTTCCAAATATTCGATATTTGTGTTTAATTAATCGGATTTCCAAATATCGATCTTCTAGTCGTAAAATGGATCGTATATGGCTACACTTCTCGAACTTCTTACGCGCTCAGAGTTAGAAGTACACTCATTACCGAGTCGCATTTCTTACCTATTATATTAACAGACGACACAGCGAATCGATAAAACAGTTGACGTTATTTCAACATAATTCTCTTTAATCCGGCATTCTAAATGATTAATAAGAGCGTATAAACAAAATAATTAGGGAAATAACGAATTTTTCAACGTTCATTTAAAACGAATCGCCGATATTTAACAGTAGCACAAAACGCAAGTTAAATATTACGAATAATTCGCTTTCAAGGCTGAATACTCGAAATGCTATACAATTACTCATTAATGTCGCGAGTGGTCCGTGAATCTAAAAATTTTACACGTCGAGATGCTCAAAAGGGAAAAGATGAATTAAAAAAAAAACTGTAGCTTGCAAAAAGTGAATGATAAAAAAAGGGCAAAACTCGTCTGCTTTCGAAGCTCGATAATGTTGAAATTATAATACATTTGTTTTGCTTTTGCACCAGTAGTGACGCTGCCGCTGGCCCTAGCTATTTGTATTGTGTGATGGATAATTGTCATTCATTGACCCCGGTTTCTGCGGGTTAACTAAACACAATTTCTTGTCGTAATAGTCGTTTTATTACAGTCTTCAAAGAAAATAATTAATTAATCAGTGGACGAAGACAAATTATTACTTATGGCAGAGTGATGATACGTTCTACCGTACACCGCGTGTGTAGAGTACGAAGTACGAGCCGAAAAATTTTAGCAATAATAAATTCATCGAAAATTACTCACTGGATATAATTGATACAGATGCTATTAATCGTAAGTACAGTTCAGAATGAAAAATCAGAATTGAATGGAAATTTTACTAGGATAAGTGCAGCGAGTAGCAGCGTGACTGAAAGTCCATTTTGAACTCTTCTCGCGGACGGTAGAATAGAGTGAACGGAGCCGCTCCCCTATTGGATGGTAAAACAGAAAGAAAATAGTCAATTCGTTCCCTCGGCTTTCCGAGATGGTGGACTTGTTTAAATTGACAAATGAGTAGAAAGTGACAAGATGTTAGCATTCGAATTTTTCTCTCCAGGTTTGGCGCGGTCAAAAGCATTTGCTGAATGAGTTCGGCACACCATTAAATCCACCATCTACTGGGGTAATATCGGACTTCACTGATAACGATACTAGCGCTCCTACCAAATCATGGGTAGCCGATATTACCACCAGTGTGTGATATTACCCCTGTTGACTTCACTGATAACGATGCTAGTAGCGCTCCTGCAACAAGTCGTAAGTGGCCGATATTACCACCCGTGTCCAATATTACCCCAGCTGACGGTATGTATCGAGAAGGAGAACGGGTGATTGCCTTTGGCACCTGAATTCACCCCATACCAAAATGTTGTCGTTTGAACCCTGGTAGCACTGGTGAGAATCACTCTATCGCTAGAAGCACAGGAATGCTGTTGAACTCTCGCTCCCTGCAACATCCAGGCGAAGTCAGCGTTGCCAGCTGTACGGTAATTACCATATTCTGCCTAAGGTTTTGGAGAGCTGAAACTCATGTATGGTAATGATCCCTACTGTACATATCTTTCGTTCGGTAATGAGATTAGACAACCCAAACTTCAAAATTTTCTGATTTTCCAACTAAAGCAAAAAAAAAAAAACCACAGTGCCCCATAATTGACAGTGGAAATAATTCGACTGACATCATATACCATTTGACCTGCAAGAATATCAATCTATGTTCTCCTGTGTACTATCTATGTTCAGTGGAATTTCCGAATTGGAATCTGTGATAACAATGAAAGGTGAGTGTTTTGCAGGGGGGGGGGGGGAAAGTCAATCGTGGAACATTTTCAGGCATTTTTACGAAAATTTGTTGTACGGTAATAAGGGTTAGAATACGGTAATTTTCTTTTGAAAATACTGTAACTCTGTTATCAAAAGAATAGAGGTGGACTGATAGCATACTCTGCAGTCCCCCGCCAGTTCTCGGGAGCAAGGCGTTATATTGGCAAAACACGTCACCACCGGTATCTGAAGGTTTGGTGTTGTGTTGTGTATGGCATATGGGTCGCTTACTCAACTTTATGAGACATGTAGCTTGTTATAATTCATGCTCGCGTACAACTTCGGCACAGAAAAGGTGAGGTGTGAGGAACAAATCGCGAGGAAGACGATGCAAGGTGTCTGACAGTCGTGAAAGTCATGAATTGAAGTCAGTGGTCATGAAAGTCACGAAAAACTCATGAATTCAACTGTATACTTAATTTGCTTTTTCCTTAAAATCATGAATTCTCTCCAAATTTTTCCGGCAAAAAGAATAAATTCGAACCCTTTTCAGGATGTCTACCGGCCCAATAAGTCCAATTAATCCAATAAAAGTCCAATATTCGAAAAATAATCCAATAAGTCCAATAGAAGTCCAATAATTTTAATATTGGTCCAATAAAAAATTGATAAATTAGGAAATAGATATAATATTAATGTTGTGAAGAACTTGACTGGATGCTTTATTTGAGAATGGGTCAATTCTTGGAAAGAAAAATTCCTTTTAGCGATTAGAAAAAAATTGATGATAAATGAATAAATAAAAAATTTGCATAGGCGCGTCTTTTTTAGTTCTGATCAGGCATATGAAAAGATCCAATAAAAGTCCATTATTTTCTATTTTCAAATCTGGTGGACACCCTGTTTTTGAATGCAAACTCCAAAATGTCAGGAAAGGAAGAAATTTAACAAATATCACGGAAACCTTAAAATTAGTTTTTGTTTTTGAAATTTAGGATCCCTAACATGAGTATGTGAGCCTATGAAAAAAGTCACGAATTTCACAAATTTGTGTTTCGTAGACACCTGCGATGGCAAAATACCCCAATTCCTGGTTCTGATACATGTGTTCTTCTGCGGATATCCTGGCTTTAATGTCAATAACGCTGTGTTTCCGATTCACAAACGAAAAATCGATTAATCAGTTTGAAGAAAAGACGCCGTGAGAGATCTCAGAGATGAGACCTACGAGATTTACTGCTTGTTGATTCAACTTTCAGAAACAAACCTTTATTTTCGTCAGCTATTCTGACGTCACAAGTCTTCAGTGCGGCTGAGAGGGTCAAGAAAATGATTTTTGGACGGGGAGTGTAGAATAATTAATACAGCAGCGAAAAGAAGGTAAGGAATCGTAGGTGTTATTGATAAGGCTGTAGGGAATAGAGTGCAAAGTTATACCCAACATAATTCTGACACCCTTCTCCACTGCCCCCACTCACTGACCCCCGTCTCCACTGTTCCTACTCACTCACCTCCTTCTCCCCTGCCCCCGCTCACTAACCTTCGCTTCTCCACTATCCCACATTTCTGGACCACTCCTCCGATTTTCCGCCCCTCATATTGTTTTTATTGTAATTTAATTTAATTATTATCTTTTTTCTTTGAGTAGTGAGGGAGGGTTATTCTGGGTTACACAGTAACATCCGTAACAAAATTCACCAATCCAATTCATTAAACAGAACAAATGCCATCTTTTGAATGGAAAAAGCATAGGGAGATGTCCACCGTCAAATGAAATCAACGCTGAAAAATCAAAAAAATTGACTAAAAATCGATTTGCAGAAATTGATTTGCAACTATCGATTTAATTTTCTCGTTTTTGTTGCTCTAATTAATAGAAGCTCTTGAAAATAATTTTTTTAGGTAATCTTAACAGATTTTCCAGAGCCTGTGTCATACGGAAGAATTTTGGTAACAATTGTCTGCATCATTTTTGCATGTTATAGTCAACGGACACAAATTATTTTTAGGATTTTTTTTTTAGGATATTTGCCTAGTCGCTCGCCCCCCCCCCCATATGCGTTGGTAAAAGAGAAAAGACAATAATAAAAAGTAGTGTTTGGGAGGGGAAAAAATCGTTACGGTTTTTCAAGTATTTATTCTTAGACATAAATTCTTGTCAGTAGCCCTTCTATAATCCAAATTCTATCCTGCTGTACAAGTTAAAGCGCAATGCTCGAATGGTGATTAGCTGATTTCTGAATCTTGAAAAGTCGAAAATCGATTCTACAAAACTCGGTAGGCACTGAAATCATGGAAAAATCATTTTTTGGCATCGATTTATTAGATATTTTCATTAATAAATTTAGAATCAGAAACACTGCATAGCGCCCGTACAACAAATCAAAAAATGAAGATATTGACATCTGACCCATGTGCAAGTATCAGTTATTCTCAATTTCTCCACTTTTTTGAAAAATAGGGCATCTATCTCCAACTCCCTGATCTTGATCCATATCATAAGTATTAACCCGTGTCGTTCATGGGAAGTTTCACGTAGGATTTACATCAGGGATCGGCAACATGAGGCCCCCGGGCCGCAAGCGGGCCGCGGACGAATTTTTTGCGGCCCGATGGCAAGTTATTCCTATTAACAAAATACCTCATAATGCATGATTAATAAAGAAATTTAAACATTTTTTTGTTCTTTCTTGGATGTGCGGCCCCCAAGCTTTGGAAAAATTACTATGTGGCCCTTCAAGCTTCAAAAGTTACCGACCTCTGATTTACATAATACAAAATGACTGAATAAGACGTTTTAGAATACTGAAGAGTAGTTTTCACTATCAATAATTATTATGGCATGTTAGGAAATGCTGCAATATTCTGTGTAAATTTACAATAATGAACAAAAATAATAATTCAAAAAAATTTTCTAGGGTATAAATTGAATTTCTGGGGATTCTTGCAATAGAGCTATGAAGAAAATAAATTTTGTAAAATTCTTTTTTGTTTAACAGTGTTAATTCTTGGAAACAATTCATATTTTCTAGATTGATTTTTTTTTTTTTAAATCAGGGTGGCCTCTTTTCTGGAAATCTTAGAAGTCAGGGAACAGTCACGGAATTCTGTGAGACCTGGAAAAGTCGGGCACTTTTGATAGAAAATCGAAAAAGTCAGGGAATTTTGAAGAAAATTTTATGATGTGAAAGTATTGTACAATTTTCTCTGTCAGACTCAGTTGAATTTTTTTTTTAAATAATTTGTTTGTTATGAAAAAGTTGAAAAATGGGTTAGAAAAATCCGAAAAAATCTGGAAAAGTCAGGGAAAAGTCATGAAATTTTATCCTCGGAAAAAAGTGGACACCCTGTATTAATGATTTCAAACATGTACTTCAGATCTTCCGTTCGCTTACAATCAGGGTGTCAAACCGTCATTTAAGTCATTCAACGTCATTTATTTTGGAAGATCATTTAAGTCTTTTGAAGTCATTTATTTTCAATCATGGTCATTTAAAAATTTAAAAATCAGTAAATTATACCTTGAAAGAGAGAACTAAGAATTTAGAATGGGAAAATACTATTACAATAACCAGGGCTGCAATTTTTATACGACGGCATATTTTTATCTATGGCTTATATTCCAGAAGTTTCAAAAGATCTTCACGAATCACAGAATTCTGAGTCGAATGAGCAGCACTTCATTTTGTATATTTCGCATATTTTGGCATTTACTATTCAGCGCATTCACAGCAAATTGGGAGGAAAACGGTTATTTAAAGGTCATTTATTTTCAAAATTCGGGTTCGTTATACACCCTGGCAATTTTCTCGTACATGGATTACACCTCATTTAAGTTCACTGTACCCATTACGTTTTAAATAATCTTAAATAATATACATGAAGATGTACCGAGGCCATGGCCTATAGGCGTTAAGTGTCTCGCTAAAAAAAGAAATCAGTTACAGAATGTATCAAGAATAGTGTTATTGATGAAAAAAACATGCATCAAAATTTTAGTATCAGTTTCAGAATCCGTTGGAAAAAACAAATAAATAGGTATAGTAGAAAGAAAAAAAAGAGAGACGTTTTCTTTCTAGATTAGCAATGTTCAAACTTTAAAAATTTTTCAAAATTGGCATCGTTTAGGCTGATAATTGGAAATTTGGGGTATCTGCGTTTTGAAGTAGTTGATTCGTCTTCAAATGTGCACATTTTTCAAGTGAGATATATATTTTTTTTTCTTCAAAATTCAATCTTCATATATACTCTGACTCTGGAAACACTTTTAATTAAAATTTTTTTTGAATGCTTGAAACTTCAGTTACTTTTAAGAGAGGTTAGAGATTACCATTACCATCTCAGTTTCTTGGTAGGCACGTCTTGGGCGGGTAAAAGTAATGTTGAAAAGTCTTTGTGTATGTCCTGAATTATACTTCAAGCCATTATTTGCAGCATGAGTTAATGTTGTTTGAAGAAGGCTGTTTAATTCTAGAATTACATTCTTGTATGATCAGATGAGAGATCAAGAGGTAGTCCAACCACTTTTTTGAAAATGTGGAAAACGACGGACACCCTGGCTTGTAGCCATGAAGAAATTGGTAATCTTGGTTACCTTTTATTCATCTTTCTTGCAAAGTCACCCACATATGTCTTTGGTCTCCTTCCTCGACCATTCATCAATACACAAACGTTAAAAAGGTATTCTGATAATAATAAAAGAAACTTATCATACGTAAATATTACTTTTTGGAGTTGGATAATCGCTGTGCTTAAGATGCAACCCTAAGATTTGTAACATTTTTTTCTTTCTTTTTCAAACTGCTATTTCTTTTAAGTTCTTAGCTCTCGTTTTTCGCTGACTATGAATTTTTAGAAATCTGGGGTTGAATTTCTTTCAATTGATTCTGTTAGCATAGTTGAACTCTCAGAGCTCTCTGCAGCTGACTTGTGTTCCGATTTTCACCGCGGGGTCAAACTGAGATCAGTGATAAGTTCAGAGATTACCGGTCCCAAAGAGGTGAATTATACATTGTATTTTTCATTTTTTTGTTTCAATTTTTGCTTTTCTCCTATGAGCGAGGAGGGGGGTGAATTCTCTGAATTAGTAGAAGAGGTACAAGTTGGGATTTTACTTCCTTGTTTCAATTTTCAGAAAAGTCCCGCTCGTTACTTAATACTTGGTTTACTCCTAAAGTTTTATTTATTTATTTATTTATTCGTAGGTATTTATTTAAAATAAATGTGGAATTCTATTATGCACACGTTGATAATACTCGTATCTCCATTTCCTCCCCCAAGGAAAAAATCTCTGCTACCGATTTGAAACCTGCGCTGCGTTCAGACAGACGATTTTAATTAATAATTATACGAATAGTTGCTGATACAAGTCTCTTGTGGGACATATCCTTGGACAGAAGATGAAGAAAATGACCCAACTGTTCAGTTAAAGGATGCTGTCCCTAGAATAGTCGCAAAGCGTATCCATTTGATTGGCTAATTCAACTGTTTCGTGGTAGTGTTGGTATCGAGCTTGAAATAGAAATGTAAATCTCCCACTCGGCCGAATAGAAGCGCACAACTTCCTGCAAAGTCAACGATGAGTACGGTTGTTAATTCAATGTTTTGTAAATTGAATGAGCATTTTACGGTGCTGCAATTTTTCTATAACTGATTTGTTTGTCTGCCTGCTTAACTTGAGTGTCGACGTGAAATCTACCTCCTGTTGCCCCACAGCGATCACCCAATAAAAATTCTCAGCGGAGAGTATTATAGTAGCGAATTTTTATCGGACCATTGTTGTACTAATAATTAGAAACATGCCAATTTTGAGATACTGAAATAGTTGTGACAAGTATTAGAAAGTGTAATTGTACAGCTTCAGAGGTGATGAGCCACTAGCGAATGATATATTTAGACTCTTAGGGTGGTTCAAAATTTCACAATTTCACAATTTTCGGAATGTTTTGCTCCTGGTCGGTGAATTTGTTCTTTCTGGTATGAAAGAAACCCGTCAGCCCACATTTTTGAAATTGAAGAATTTTGAGGGATGCATGGGGGGGGGGAGATTTATTGAGGGATTTCTCCATAAGAAGAGCTTTTTGAAGATGCGTACATGAAAACGACTGTCTGATCGATTTTTAGGTAAACTAAAGTCATTTATGAACTTATTTGATTGAAATTGGAAATAATCTTTATTCATAACTGTCGTAAATCGGGAATTATGAAATATGATCGTCACGTTGCCACGGCAAATACTTTCACACTGGTACCAATAATACTACACAACAAACTTAGATTTTTGAGAAACCATATAAAGGAAACTAGATTCTTGATGTATTCTTCACGCTGAATTAAATATGATATTGAAAATGCTCAATTAGCTAATCATTTTTTACGTTTGCTAGGAAATGAAATATTGTGAGAAATCGTTTTATTTTATGTGGCAATACTGATGGTGTATTAAACTGATATTACTGATAAGTTTCTATCTGCGATATCAGATCACGAGTTTACTCGTGTAACTATGTGTTGGTGGGTTTACTTTTCGTAGTGCATACAGTGTAACCATATTCCTTAATATTTCAAACGGGAGAGGGAAATAACGGGCAATAATTAATTTACGTGATAAGGAGAGCTAATTAAGAAAAACAAAGAATGGCATTGAATTTAGCGTGAAAAATACTTCTTTTATCGGCTACTCAGTCTCGTGGTTTTTTGGCTGTTGTGTAGTGTAATAATCCGAGGGGGCCAGGGGTGTGAAAACTTGGAAATTATAGAACATCGTCTAGAGTGTACGAATTCATTATTTTGAAATAATTTCTTCCGAAACCTCCAGGTCCACGAGGTCTGGGATGTGAGAAATTCAAAATTATCTTACCTGTTAATGAGAATTTAGAATCTGAAAAACAGGCTCATTTACGCTGAAGAACAATAGAATATATAGTTATGAACTCTACGATGATATTTTATTGTTTCTCAGTGTAAATGCAAGTAATTTTTAGGTTCTAAATTCTTGTTAACAGATCAGACGGTCTTCAATTTTCTGTGTCCCAGCTCCTTGTGGAACATTATTAGTGGGGTTTACTGTTAAAATAATCGTCAAAACAAATTTAAAAACACGAAAACCCCATTTTTGATATTCTGGATAGTATTATCTGTAATTTTAAGATTTTGTCCTCTCAGTGGAGCCTTTAGGTTTGGGATTAGGACAATAATAAGTTTGTAAATGGATTTAATGGACCTGAAATTTGAGTAGACAGTCGTTTTCATGTTTTTGTTCCAGGGTGTCTACCGGGCCAATATAAAAGCTTAATAATTTTAATATAGGTTATGAAAATTGAAAAATGAGGAATAATAATAATATAGTGTTGTCGAAAACTCAACTTCGATCACTGGTGTCTTACAAACTCAATTTTTGGGCATATAAAAAGCCCGAAAGAAGTCCAATGAAAGTCCAATATTTTTAATTTTCAAATTTGTTAGACATTCTCTGTTGTACGCTTTCTGTAGTCTTTCTAACGAACAGTGTTCCAAAAATTACACTTGAATGCAAAATATAACAGATTCCATTGGCCTTGAAAATTAATGTTGTGTGCAATTTTCGGTACGTACTTGATCAGTTCACTAACGGGGACAAGTTTTTTATTTTTTTATTATTTATTTTAGTTAAACCGAATTGTTTGACCAAATTTGATTTTGAGAATTTTTGAAACAAAATGACAGCTGTTCTTGCGAAGAATGTTATGTTAAACTAGACCACCTCCCGATTGTTCGGTTTTCAAAAATGTTGGCTCGTGGGTCTTTTAGACCAGTGACGTATGTTGGTATAAAAACCTGGTAGCCAATATTTTTTGTAGAAAAAATTTTGAGCTGGTGCGCAAGGGGGTTAAAGTTTACCGTGCGATTCCCCATGAAAAAATATGCAGTTTCTTTTAAAACATCTTTAAAATAGAGTTTTCAAAAAGAATAATAATAATAAATAAAAATTTTTAAAAAGTGATCCAACCCCAGATTTACTCTTAACGCAATAAAAGACTCGTCAGGACATTTTTTAGAGAGAAATTCGTGTAAGAGATGCCCGGGGGTTCTAATACGGTTGGAGGGACTGACGGAAAGATGTCCTTGAGACAGGAACGTACTAATAGGGAGGAGGGGCTTATCCCCCACCCCGCTCGCCAGTAGGAATTTTTTACTCAGCAGTTGGAAAAATTTTACCACTTTAGTCAGGAGAGTTGGAAAAATCCAACCAGTCAAGATTTTTTTTGTATCTTCGTTAATACTTGGGAATTTTAAGTTGAGTCGGTTGGAACAATCCAACTGGTCAAAAGATTTTTGTATTTTATTTATTTATTCATTTTTGCTTTGATGCTCGGGAATCCTGAGTTCGAGTCAGTTGGGACTTCCGCAATCCCACCCCCCTTCCCAACCCAGGAAAAACTCTTCGGTACTCCCTCCCTGTAGGCAATGTTAATCAAGTAAATGTCACTTGATAACCTATTTCTGTGGTTTTAAATTCACTGAACCCCTTTTTAAAGTGCCTGTAGATCTTTTTCTGATTTGCTCTCCACCCGACTCCTGGAATCCGCCCTTTCGAGCATTACTTCAGAGACGTCGAGGAGGCTGTTAGGACTGTCTTAGCCTTCTTCTCTTCTGGCCGAAAAACCGGCCTAGGTTGAAAATTCTGGCGAGTTGCTACGTGAGCTCGAACCCGGGACCTCCGGATTCTGAGACCAACGCGTTATCCACTCGGCCAACCATCCATGAAAATTAACAACGGGGTCACCTCGTACGAGCTTGGGTTAATAGCTTCCAGCATATCGATTATTGGGTTTCTTGAGTTGCCGAGTTCAATTTAGAGGTCATTTTAGCTGTAAGTCTTACCTAGAAAGCTTCACAGGGGGCTACCACCTTATGTAATGAACGTTGAATATATGGGAATCAGTAAAATCGAACATAGTTTTTTTTAATAATCCAGGTGTATCTGCTACCTGGAAAGCTCCACAGGAAGCTACCACCATATTAAAATTTAGGTTTATAGGTTCTGGCTTGAGCCTTCTGGGTTGGAGTTATTGTTGAAATTAGCCTAAAAATAATTTTAATACGTCAAAATTTAATAAATTTTTCCATAAGAAAAGGTAGTGGCATAGCCAGGGGATGTGGAAAGGGTCTGAACCTCTCTCTTTGCGATGTTATCAAATAGTGGTTTTCCTGATTTCAGCATCCCCTGTAACACCTTCCCCCTTTCAAGAACAGACTCCCCTCGAACACTAAGCTGGCTATGCCACTCTGAAAGGGAGTTGGGTCAAGGTGCTTACTGTTAATATTATCCGTTCTAAATAGGTTGTCGCCAAGTAACTGAGACTAAAATTCGTACGGCCAACCAACGCTACCTATCGGCGTTTCAACGCAGTAGGGGGATAACTTAATTCATTAGCTATCGATTGAGACCACGCTGAGCTCATTTGATTGAAAAATCGCTGTTCCAGACCAATTTGAAAGAAACCATATGCATTGATCCCTACAGATTTTTTAAAGATTTTTTTAAAGAAGGAAAAAAGCATACCATTACAACATTTTTTTATTAATCATCATTTTCATTGAGTACACGAATATCTTCTTCAAAATAAGCGCCATTTGTGGCTATACATCAGGAGTCCATTCGTTCTTGCCATTTATCAAACATTTTCGCATATTCCACCGCCGGTAAGGAGGAGAAAAACATCTGCGTCGCAGTGATGCGACTTCTTGATTCGTGTTGAATTGAAGACCCCGTGAGGCTGCCTTTAGTTGAGGAACTAACCAAAAGTCGCAGGGGGCGAGGTCAGGACTATACGGGGGTAGGGGTGAATTGTGATTTCTTTAGAAGTCATCATCGCGGCGCAGATGTTTTTCTCCTCCTTACCGGCGGTGGAATATGCGAAAACGTTTGATAAATGGCAAGAACGAATGGACTCCTGATGTATAGCCATGAATGGCGCTTATTTTGAGAAAGATATTCGTGTACTTAATGAAAATTATGATTAATAAATAATTTTGTAATTGTATGCTTTTTTCCTTCTTAAAAAAAATCTTTAAAAAACCGGTAGGGGTCAACGCGTATGGTTTTTTCCAAATTGGTCTGGAACAGCGATTTTTCAATCAAATAAGCTCGGCGTGGTCTCAATCGATAGCTAATGAACCAAATTAATCCCCCTACTGCGTTGAAACGCCGATAGGTAGCGTTGGTGGGCCGTACGAATTTTAGTCTCAGTTACTTAGCGACAGCCTATGTACTTGAAATTTTCAGAGGTTTACCTTTCCGCCCAGAGGAGACATTATCCGCCTAGTATTTATAAATGTAATCAGCATTAAAGCTTTAATTCAAAAATGATTTCTCCTGAAGCAGTCAGGCTGCAGATCAGGTTTGGCTAGGGTTGAACTAACTAAGGCAGGATGTAAAAAATTTCGAAGAAAAGAAGTTGAAAGAAATCCTAGAAGGGACCTGGTCAATTAAAAAACCTAAAAAAGAACTAAGCAGAGGTATATACTTGCTCCCTAATGTAAAAGATGATAAGGGTTCACTAGTGTATGACAGGAGGGAAATTGTGAGAAGAGCTACCAACTTCTAAAAATCGTTATATAGCTTTAAAAAGGAGGAAGAAACAAATGGGAGTCCGAGGGAGGATTGGAGAGGACATACATATATGTAATAAGGATGTCTACCATTCCTGAAAGAAGAGGTAAAGAAAGCTCTTCAAGAAGTTAAAACTGGGAAAACTCCTGTGCCAGACTTAATAGAAAACGAATTTTAAAAGTGATTGCCGATACAATAGCAAAGCCCTTGACCAATGTGTTTAATACAATATTAAAAACAGGTAACACACCATCACAATAGGGTGAGTCAGAAATCATTCTTCTATTTAGGAAAGGCAATCGTAATAATATTAATAATGATCGCATTATTAGCCTTTCAGCAAACATTGGGAAAGTCTTTAGGAAAATTATGAAAGAAAGAGTTTACAATATTTTATACGCAAGGCAGTCAGATGAGCGAGCAGGATTCCGGAGGAAATTTTCAACTGCGGACCATCTACAAACGATAAATCATGTAATAGAGAAAACTAATGAATATGGCATCAGCGTTACCTTAGCATTTGTAGATTTTGATAAGCCTGTTGATACGATTTACCACCACAGTGCTTGGTTAGTATTAGCAACACAAGGGGTTCCCTCAGAAATAATAAACATGTTGGAAAATTTATACAAAAACTCAAAAGTCGAACGTATCATTAGATGTAAAAGGAGAAGCATTCCCAATTGAAAGGGGGGTTGGACAGGAAGACCCTCTTTCGTTAAATGTCTGTCTTCAGTAAACTAAGCTGGGAAAAGAGGGGATAAACGTAAATGGTAGACTGCAAACGAACCTAAGATTTGCTGATGACGTCGTATTATTTTGAAAAAACAATGAAGGAATTTCGGTAATGATAAAGAACCTAGCTAGAGAAAGTAGGAAAGTAGGCCTAGAAATAAACATGTCAAAAAACAAAATAATGACTCAATAAAGGAATGGGAATGGGATACTGCTGTCTGGGAATACACAAATTGAAAAGGTGAATGAGTATAAATATTTGGGCCAAATAATCTCGTTTGAAAATAGGAAACCAAAAGAAATTAGTGAAAGAAAGATAAATTCGTGGAAATCATTTTGGGCTTTGAAACAGATTTTTGAAGGAAAAACGTCATTAGAGAATAAATCAAAATTCCTGGAAAGCTGTGTGTTCCCAGTGGTGGCTACTGAGCCCAAACATGGTCATTAACAAGTGTGATGAAAAAGTTCCAAATAATGCAAAACTCAATGATGAGAAGTATCCTCAATATCAAAATTCAAGATCGAGTTAGAATTGCAAAATTAAAACACAAATTGAAAATTCGGGACCTCACATAGTGAAATTAAAATAGAAATATGCTGGGCACCTGGTTAGAGATAGTCAGAAGAAATGGAACGCACAAACAACCTTCTGGACTCCGTATGACCATAAAAGAAGAAGGGGGAGGCCAACTACTAGATGGCGAGACGAATTCACAAGAGTTTTGGGTGTAGGGTGGCCAAACCTCACATACGATAGAGACAAATGGAGGGAACTAACGGAGGCCTATGCTCAAAAATGGGGCAGAGTAGGAAGCTGATGGCAGTCCATCTACCCATACTCAAAACTGTAAATAAAATAAAATGTATAAATGTATATAGTTGTTCTGGTTGGCTGAGTGGATAGCGCGTTGGTCTCGGAATCCGGAGCTCCCGGGTCGATCCCACGTAGCAACTCGCCAGATTCAACCTAGGCCGGTTTTTTGGCCAGAAGTGAAGAGGGCTAAGACAGCCCTGGCAGCCTCCCCGACGTCTCTGAGGTAATGCTCGAAAGGGCGGATTCCAGGGCTCGGGTTGAGAGCAGCCCCTCGGTACTGATGCGATGCCCGAAAGGGTAGTTTCCGGTGCCGGAGGTGCGGTGTCTCAGAGGCCACTTTGGCATGCGTGCATCGTCATACGTCCCACCATACCAGTTGTTGACAGTTGTTAAAAAAAAAAGGATTGAAAATTGCTAGACGGCCACGTTTAGAAAAACGGTCAGTTCCGGTTCCGAAGTTGGACTTATAGTAGTAAATTTTGAAACGCGAATGCGATGATGCTTAAACTCAATTTACTTACTTTTATGTCTGTTTAAGTCGACTGAGTCAATTTTCCATCGCAAATTATAATACTTACTACCAATATACTATTTTCAATTCAACTTCTGTTGTTAAACCAGTACAAAAAGCCAGTTTTTAGAACTATAGCCACGGACTTATTTTTCAGGAATTCTCAAGACATGGGATTAATTTACCAGCAAAAATTGATACTCGAATAATATAGCTGTTTACATAATTTTTCGTGCCCTAGGTATTTCTTTAGTTTCTCGAAGTTTACAGCGTATTAATGTTCAAACGTGGCCATATTGTGGCCACATTTGGCCCATGTGCCTTAAGTGGGTAGCTATTTCAATTCCTAAACGTATGTCCATATTTCAAAGTTTGGAGGACACTTTTTTCTTCGCTGTCGTGGTTACAGAATATACGGAACTGGACCGGATTAAAAAGCGCCCCTGAAATCCTTCGACTTGCTTAAAATTTGGAAGACTTTGCTAAAATGATCCTTTTCAGCTAACTGGACAAAGTACTGCATGATGAGGAATCTATTAATGTGATGTTTCACAAGTTTTATGGCTGGAGTGAAGCTATGACGTATTAACTTGCTGACTGTATTTTATTTTAAAATTTAAAGAGGAAGTCTTAATTGGTTGCCTCGGTATCTTAATTTGTGCCTTTCTTTATTGTAAATCGGCCTTAGTCGAAGATTTTGGTTTATGTGAATTGACGAATGTCCGCGAGAAGGGACCTAAAACTGAATGCATTTAGATCGCCTGTCCGGCAATCGCGTAGATCCCGAAAATGAAATTATTTGGTTACTTGTCACGTTTGTCACTTTTTCTGTATCGGAAATTGATCGAGTTTTGCTAGCTGAAGGGAGCACGCACTGGTTTACAGTTCTTTGCAACACTATATAGCTTTATAATCCGGAAGTGAAGCCCTGTGGCTGTTAGTAGAAAACGTTCATATAAATAAAGCCGAGCCGTGAGAGGTCAAAAGTGAATTCATTGGACGTTCGACTCGAAAACCTCTCCCCAACTAAGATTCGTGGTACGAAAGCCGCCAACCCACGTTTCTGCTCTGATGCGAAAGTTCGATCCAATCTACTGTCAGATCATTTTTCCAACCTCGAGATAATTTTTATTACTTTGTGTTTCATTTTCGCGACAGCTCAAGAATGCTGAAACGGAAGACCAGAAAGAGAGAGAGAGAAAAAAAGATTTACGATAGGTCATGTTAAAATAATTGAGTCTTAGCACCGTCCGATTATGTATCATAATGTTGTGTCAACATCATTTTCTTCACTACTGCTAATAAAACGTCATTGAATGCTAATTAACATTCATTTAAGAGGAAAACCACGCTACAATAGATACAGTAATATGAGATTAGAAAGGAAGTACAAATAATAAAGAGGATAGTAGTGGGTTTAATACGAAGTTACCACAATTTAGAACAAAATGTTCATACGGAAGGCGTAGGTGATTATTTAAATCTGCTTGTACGGTTTTTAACACACCAATAATACGTGTTCGGAATTTTAAAAATCTCCGCTACTTGGAAGACATGAGCGACCCGCAACGAATGACCGAAAAATTCGTTTTGTAAAATGTTGATGTATTAGTGTGACGTCGAAACACGAATGAGAGCAAATAGGCAGCATGGAGGACAGCAGGCAGCTCCCTTCCGCAATTTGCTAGGAAACAACCAAGCCATCCAAAACTTAGAATACAGTAGAGCTTTATAACCACGGGTATGCTGAGCCGCCATTTTATTCTTACTTTTTCCGCCAAGCGAACACGTCGCGGAGTGCGCTACAGACCCAAGTATGGTCATACGCCATCTTGAGTCCAAACGCGCCCGTCGATGCCGAATCCGACTATGCGGAGCGTACCCCATAGTCAATTCGGCATCGACGGGCGCGGTTGGACTCAAGATGGCGTATGACCATACTCGGGTATCTAGTGCTTTAGTCGCGCTAGAGCATCTAGAAACGCTCAACTACTGACATTGTGACATCCACCATTTTGACTCGCTTAGTGCCTGATGATTCACAGTTCGATATGCAAAACGTTCCGCGTAGTGAATTGTAAATCCTCGGGCACCAAGCGACTCAAAATGGCGGATGTCAGTATTCGTAGAGCTCTTTGTACTTCGTGTAAGTACGATCGTCCTCCATTTTGACTTCAACCTTGCCCGTGGATGCCGAATCCGACTATGCGGAGCGTACAGCATAGTCAATTCGGCATCGACGGGCGCAGTTGGATTCAAAATGGCGGACGATTGTACGCTCCTATCTAGAGCTTTAGTATTCGGTGTGTTTCTAGGTGCTCTAATTGCGGAAGGTATTGCAAGCCGTCACGGGTGGAATGGAAGGATAAAAATGGCGGCATAGCATATGCTCATGCTTACGGTGCTCACTCGTCTTTCTCTCTATTTTAGAGGAAGTCCAATCCAGGTTATTGAGAGGGAAAATCTCGTATGATTCATTGCGAAATCCTGCCCTTACCCAGACGTCGCAGCAAGGGGTAATTGCCCCTGTTAGAGGGGAAAATTTATATCGAAAAAGCTTCGAAAATGATTGACGGGGTAAGGTTATCCAAGGTATCGGATAAACTCGATACAGGGTAGCTACTTTCTGGAAAACCGGAAAAGTTAGAGAATTTTGTTAATCTGGAAAAGCCAGGGAATTGCTATAATTTTGATCGAAATCAAGGAATTTTTCGAGAATAATGAGAATTAAAGAACAAACATACACAATTTTGATAGTTGTCAATGAATATCGAATTTGATCTCAAATAGTAAGTATTCTCAATGCTGTGTACAATCCTAGCTGAAAGAAATGTGAGGGAGAATTGGTCAGGAAACCCGGGAAAAGTCTGGAAAAATTATTCTTTAAAAAAAAGTGGCTATGCTGTCGATAGCGCACAGCTTCATATCAAGAATAAAATGAGAAAATTACTTGTTGAAAGCAGGGTATGGCCACTTTCCTGGAAAAACTGAAAATCAGGGAAAAGTCAGGAAATTTTCAAAAAATAAATTCTTAATAAAATTGCGTAGTTTAGAAGTATCATGGTGGTTGTTACTATGGTTAGTTCCATGTAAGAATTTTACTAACTGCCTATTAGTAAAAAATTTGTGCTAAAAGTTGAAAAATTCAAGTTGCTGTCTTGAAGTCGTGAAGTTAATTTGAACACTCGATGGTCGATGGGTTGGGGGCGGGGGTGTGGTGGAAACAAAATTCACCTAATTACTATTCGTTTCGGATTGCCCCTCCTGTGATTGATTTCTGGATCCACCACTCTCCCTCCCCGCTTAGGAAGAAACTTCGGAATCTGAGACTAGGGTAGGGGAGATGGACAGAATTCTCTTATTTCAGTAATTTCTCTGGGAATTACAAATTTCTTATATTGATTTTCGCATGATCTTAACCAAGATATGAGAATTTATCAGCCGAATCATTGAAAGTTGATCTAGATAATGGGTCACGGATATACAGATAGTTATCAAATGATCAGGGTCTCGTGGATCGTACATTTTTTTATCCAGATGCTCATCCCTATTAACACCCCCATTTTCCCCACTTAATGTAGCATGCAATTAAAACGAACTCGAGTCATTAACGTTCTTTTATTTTGTGTGTTCCAGAGTGTTCTGATTGGCTATCGGTTTTTCACTTTTACGATGGATAATATGGAGGACACGACATCGTTACGTAAATCATCGAATGCTTCTAGTTCGCTGAAACTTTGCGCTTTCCTCGTTCACTGAACTTCTCAAAGTTCGCTATTGAGAAAGAAGGAAAGGGAAGAAGAAGAAGAAGAATAGACTTTTTAAAAAGTGAACTTTCCTCCGTTGAGGCTATGTTTAGTGATTCGTTTTTAAAGAACATTAATTGTTTTATGAATACGTTCGAAACAGTCGTCAAAATGGCCTTTCTACAAATACCGCATTCGGAATGCCCAGAGAAAAATAGTAAAGATCCGCCCTTGTAAATGGCTTATTCATTTCATGGGTTTGTAAATTTATGTACACATTTAAGTTAAAAGCCACTACGAACTATTGGTTTTTTATCTTATATATTCGTGCCATAGAGAATTTAAGTCGTGTTGTACATATCGCATTCGTGTGCCATAAAACGTTCCATTTAGTTTTTTGCGGAGTGGTCGTCGTTTCCGAAAATTCATGTTCGTCTGAGGATGAACGCAATGGATTTAGCGCAGCCCTACCTCCCAAACTCATATTCATGGACGTCTTGGTGTGCATCTGATAATCACATTCCAGTACGAAAAAAGAGATTGCGATTAGATAATGGAACTCACGAGACATCTGTGAAATATGTCTCCGGTATGTATGCGTATTCATTTTATGTCTCATATTTAGTGATGTATATGATGATGGCGAATGCTGAAATTCAGCAGAAAGCGGAAAAAATTGTCGGGCTAGTGCCCTAACTAGTTGGTCCCTGTATTGAAAGTGCCAGCCCACCTGTTATGCTAATTAGGGAGCATTGGAGAGGAGTCTAAAATGCAATTGGTCTGCCCAGGTTAAGAGTCTCCACCTAGCGGATGAAGGGAAAACTAGTTGAAAAAGAGACGAATGAAAATTTCCCCGTTAAAATGTACGCAACTTTGAGATTTTCTTATGAATGATCCATCGGACGCAGGCGAATGAAATTTGTTCTATGGGTTTAGAGACTACCAGTCTTTAATTAAAAAATATTACTCGGATTGTACAGAACTTATTTTTGATAAATTTGGTATTCGAATTTTATATGGGAAATTAACATTGGAAATGTAATAATTTTTAATTGAATCGGTGAGAACTATTGGTAGTCAAGTCCAAAATTGGCAGATTTGAGTTAGCGACGGAAACTGATAGGCATTGAGGCATGGCAGACCGACTGGTGTAGTTGAAATTTCGCTCACGCGTCGGGGATAATGTGAGTTGACAGGAAGAAAGGGACGCTCTTTCGCGTGGTGTTGACGAGAAAATTCTAAAAAAATTTCCCGAACGGCCGTAAGTCTTCAAAGTTTAGTGTCTCCGTAACGTGAAAACGTTATCAATTTTGTTTATCCGCTCTCCTGTAAAATTTACATTTTTGCGCTGAGGTCCCTTTCCTCCTGTCAGCTCACATATAGTTTCTGGCTACGTCGCATCCGAAAATTTCATAGTTTTGTATCAAAATTGAAGAAAAATTTCAAAAAGTTATATTTTTTAACTTTGTATTTATTATTTTAACATGGATATGTCTGTTGGCTGGGCCTCCCATCCTATTTCCGACCGACACTCATTCGACCGACACTGAACTTGATTCCAGTTCATTTCACAATTCAGTTCAGTATGTGTGCATTGCGTGAAAACGAGTCAGTATGGTTTAGCTCTTCATGGCCACAATTCAGTTCAGTGGTCCACATTTCCATGGAAATTATTTTTCCTTCTAGTCAGGTACTCATTCATCTTGATCTTGGCTGCGCGGCTGCATTCTGCAGCCGATTAATTTGCAATGCTTACAAGTTTGACCTCTTACAGCCATGGGTATACTTGAGCAAAAACTGTAACGCCCCCTCCCCCCGACACGCTCGACTCTTCACCCGACATTCTTCCAGCCATGTGCTCATTGATCTTGATCTTAGCTGCGCGATTGCAGTCTGCACTCTGCAGCCGTGTTGTTAATTGGGATGTGGAACGGAATGTAGGAGCGCTAATGTGCACTTTCTAATAAAAGGTTGAGTGATCACAGATGGAAATAAGTAGGGATTCCAAAAATATACTCTGAAAAGGGGTAAAATATGCCCTTATAATATGCTTTTATTCTCGTCAAATATGCTAAAATATTCCCTAAAAATCCTGAAATATGCCAAAATATTCCCGATTAAAGTGATAATAATGGGTCCATATGGGTGTCATTTTGAAAGGAAAATCGAGAGATGACAGATTGTGGCCCGCTGTGAGAAAACCAGGCTTATCATCATTGATGATAAGTGATGATGAGCCTGGTTTTCTCACAGCGGGTCACATATACAAAATAAAAAGGTCCTAAAGTTATCGTGCAAAAAGTCATTTTTCATAGGCGAACACTGGATACATATAACAGTGTTCTACATAGGCGGAAAACTTTGCGGAAAAAATTTTTTGGTTTACAAATAAGTCGCAGTTGTGGCAGTTTTATTTTCTTAGAAGATAAAGATAGTGCAATATTGAAAAAATTGAAAATATTCCGAAAAAATTGTGAAAATTGACCAAATATTCTTGAATATGCTCTAAAAAGCAGAAAATATGCTAAAACATGCTTTTACACCCAAAATATGCCAAAATATGCTCGATCAAGTGTGGCTCATTCTTCTTGAAATTCTATGAATCACAAAAATAACATGGATATTCCCTATCTACTTCAACAGAAAAAAAAACATGCAAAAGCATATTTTTGGAATCCCTAGAAATAAGGAAATACAGGCTTTTCAAAAAATCATTATAAAATTAAGAAATGACGGACATGCTTCAAATTTGAATTGCAGGGAGCTACATATATGAACTTGCGATTAAAAATTTAAAGTGTCAGGTAGCAAAATTAATAGAAGTGCGGTGAAGTAAAAAATGAAAAGTGCCTAATCAGTTATCAGAATGATGTTCTGACTGCGTGGAAAAAGATCCTTTGTCTCCTGAGAAATACATTGATCGAAGACCCTTTTTCGATGCCGCTTCATTTTTCTCCATGATCACTCAATGAGGGTTCACAAAACATCCGCTAGATGTCAGCCACTTTGATTCCGAGTCCCAATAGAAATTTCCATTAGAGTATAATACACTCCTGTTACTATGACGTCATATTACTAACCTGAGTATACTTGAGCGAAAACCGTGTTTGTACCAAACGTTTTTGATTCGAAAATTGGAGATTTTTGTCAAAAAAAAAATCGTAATTTTTTCGGCGATAGACATTCTTTTCTCACTTCCTGAGAATTTATTAAATTGAAATGGGATCAAGCCTAAAATTATATACTTTAGTGTTGGAAAAAATCCCATGCAATTTCTAGACGTAAAATTCGCTTTTGGTCACCTTGAGAACATAGCCGCAACCAAGGGGGGCTATGAGGCTATAGCTCCCTCCCCCTCCAAAAAAATAATAAAAAATAAATAAATAAAAGCCCTAAGCATTTTTTAAAGAATCTTAGTAACTAAGCAAAGTAATTTGAAGTGTTCATTGTTTCCTATAAAACTCACTCTCCTACTTACTTTTTTTTTGGTGTAGCCTCTCCCAGGGGTTATTCCTAGTTGCGTTAATGATTGAGAACTAAAAGGGGCTAAGTCCGACTTTGAGCAGCTGTATCTGAGATATTCTTGAATTT
Organism: Acanthococcus lagerstroemiae; assembly: GCA_031841125.1. NCBI lineage: Eukaryota > Metazoa > Arthropoda > Insecta > Hemiptera > Eriococcidae > Acanthococcus > Acanthococcus lagerstroemiae. The sequence goes on along the minus strand of CM063114.1, from coordinate 40,975,584 downwards.
TTTTTCTCGCAATTCCCTTAAAAATTGTTTTTTGTCGTTCCTTTTCACTGCTCTAAACCGTGTTTTTGACAAACTTTTGGTTTTTGTATAAATCAGTTTTTTGCTTCTTCTGAAAAGTTGTAAAATGAGTTCCGTTTGGTTCTCATCAATACAATTAAAGATCGATGGTTTCATTTCTGCGTTCAATTAATAATTAATCAGAAAATTTTGAAGTTGCGTATCATGGGAAACATTGCAAATGTCCCTTTTTCAATACTCGTACGAACGCCTCTAGTGGGACTTGGACAGGTTAATATGAAAATTAGAGTGTCAGCCACTTGCAATAGATGACATTTTTTTATTTTACTTTCATAAGTACCGGTCAGATTATTGGCCCTCTTGATTGGAAGGTAAACCCCTAAAAAATTCAACTCTGTTCGGTAATATCACGAACTGGTGCCTCAAACCGCTCCCTCTTTAAAATAATAAAATACATTAGGTTTGACATTGTTTGAAAAAAAATTCGTAGATGTTGATAGATATGATATAATTTATGTATTTTATTATTTTATTACAGCCTTGAATTAAATAGATACGTCCTTGCTAGTTCGCCCATCTTTGGGCCTAGACATCCTTCACCCGTTTCTGTACCCCCCACTTTTGCGCTGTACTTACCCAATGACGACCCACAAATTTTACAATTTTGTCTAGTCATCTTTGTAGCTAGTCTACCCTTACGTCTCTTTTTGTCATATGGTACCCAATCCGTTGCTGTTCTACTCCAATTTTCCCCTACCTCCCTAGCCACATGTCCTACAAATTTGAATTTCAATTTTTTTGATGTACATCCTGTATCAATAATCCCCATTCTTTCCCTAATTTTTGTTATATTAATTTTATCCCTCGACCGAATACCCATAATACATCTTACCGTTGAATTTTGAACTACCCTACATTTTTTTGTTTTTGTCAACGTCCATGTTTGGACCCCATACGTTAAAATTGGCAGTACAAAATTTTGTAATATCTTACATTTTTTTAATACTGATCTTGCCATGAATTTTCGCGCCGAAAAAGCTTTCCATACATTTGCTATCCTTATTTCGATGTTTTCCTGTTCCTCAGTAATTACACTGTTTCTTAGATTCTAAGTTAATTTTAAATTTCCAACGTCCCAGTCCCCGAGAACTAATTCTTGAACGGGGTTTCTGAAAAAATCACTTTTGAAATGAATTCACGACTGTAGAAATCAAATCGTTTATACACATATACTCGTGTCAATGTTTTATGATTCCCAAGTTTTCACGTCTCTGCTCGCTTTGGACGATTACTGGTGTAGGTATGAAAGTATCCGTTATGGCAAAGTGACGATCAGCAGTGGAACTTCATATTCCTCGAATTATGAGAGTCATGAACAGAGATTATAACACCTTCAATAAAATAAGGTCTTAAATGAGTTTAGTGCACTGGAAACCCGAACAGACAGTCGTTTTCATGCTTTTATACGCTTTCTGTGCACTTTAATGAATAACGTGGAAATGAAAGTATTTTTATGTAGAACAGAACAGAAGCCGTTGAGCTTGGAAATTTATTTTTCGTAAAATTTTCGACAGGTATTCAGTCTGTATTCTACTGAGAACGATTTTTTCTAGTTGACAAGCTTTCGACCGAACTCGATTTTCAGGAATTTTCAGAGCAAAATCGCCGCTTATGGTGAATTCTCGGTTAAAATTGACCCCCCCCCCCGCCGCACACGTTAAAATGGTTCGATTTTACACAAAAATTAGCTGGGGGGGGGGTTCAGACCAGAAAGACCAAATTGATGAAACATTCTAACTAGGACATCACTTCGTGGAGCGAGAACCTCTCTTGGTGGGATTCCAATAGGTCGGATCCGAAAATTGACTTCAAAATTAAATTCAGTTGCCTAAAATACTTATAAATTGATTACAAAATACGATTCCAATATATTGATAATTATTTAGCTATGAACCTCCTTTTGTACAATCCCAATGGATCGGATCGAAAAGTTTCCTACAATCGGATTCAGTGACCTCGAAAACATCAAGTTCCTTGTACCAGCCTGCGAGCACTACGCTCTGCTAGTGCATCATCTTGCAGACGAGTCTGCAACCACGGGAGAGCATTTTCATGTCTGCTTCGCGGACTGCGCTGACATGAGAATGTCGTCGTCCACTACGCTCCGCAGAGCACGTTGCGCTCCATGTTTTTTGGCGCGCTCATTTTTTGAACGCTACGTTTGCTGGACAAGGACTTTCTCATTTCGGTGAAATCCGCGAAGCAAGCATGAAAATGCTCTCTCGTGGTTGCAGACTCGTCTGCAAGATGATGCACTAGCAGAGCATAGTGCTCGCAGGCTGGTACAAGGAACGTGATGCTCGCAAGGGAATACAGGCTGATACAAGGAGTGTGGTATTCGCAGGCGAATGAAGTGTTGAGTCAGTCAGTCAGTCAGTCCGGTCCAGTCCAGTCAGTCATTTCCGTTACCAGCCAGCCTAGCCAGCCCGTAAAACTATTTTCGTCGCGCTCCAAGTTAACGTTTTTTTCCGTTGTGTCTTGTGTGCCTGCGTATAAGCGTAAAAGTAACGTTTTTCCGGTTTATGTGCAAAGCAGAGACGTGCAAATGTCAAAAATCACGATAACGTTCTGAATTCAACGTATCCGAAAGAATGTGCGGTCCTACGAGGTGCTTCCCAATAACTTCACACCATACATTCACACTGAATTTTTGCTGGGAAGCGGCACCGAGGACCAACAGAAAAGAATAAGAAAAAAATAATATGTCGGAGAAAGTATCGTAAAATCACTTAACAGGCATGAGGAGGGAAAGGAAATGGAAAATGTGACGTCATTCCACATGCAGATTTTCTCATGCACGCGGAGTGACGAGGGAAAGAGGAGAGGAATCGGTGTGATCACACGAGATAAATTTTGGTTGAACTGCAGTTCTCGCGTTTTTACCTGTGACCATAACTTAGCCCCTTCAAAAGTAAGAGTATGCAACCATATCTACACATTGCCGGGGTAGGTTGCCTACTTATAGGGTGGAGGGTGGGACATTGCGAAAGAGACACCCTGTATATCGAGGTCCAGTGTTGAAACTGGGGGTAAAAGCTGGGGAGGGCAGTTCAGGTTCGAGTAACTAATTTGGGAATTCTTTGCTCGAGCATTAGCTGTGTTTTAGGGATTTGAGCCTGTACAACTCTCGAAGGTTTCACCCGGATTCCCGTCTCCTCAACCCACTTTTTTGACATTTTCATGACTTTACTTTGGCACACAAACCGGGAAAACGTTATTTTTATGCGTTACATTTGAGGAGGAATGAAATAATCATTTCCATGGAAATTTATTTTGACATTTTCGTGTCTCTACTTTGGCACATTCCAGCCATGGGCATAACACAAACGGGGAAAATGTTACATTTGAGGAGGAACGAAAAGGAATTATCATTCCCATTGAAATTCATTTTGACATTTTTATGTCTTTACATTGGCACAAAACGGAAACAAGCGTTACATTGGAGCGTTACGAAAAATGATAATAATAATAATAATAATAATAATAAAACTACTGACTGACTGACCGACTGACCGACTAACTAAATGGACTGGACTAGACTAGACTGGACTGGACTGGGCTGGGCTGGCTGACTGACTGACCGATTGGATTAACTGACTGGCGGACGACGACATTCTCATGTCGGCGCACTCAGCGAAGCAAACATGAAAATGCTCTCCCATAATGGCAGACTCGTCTGCAAGATGATGCACTAGCAGAGCATAGTGCTCGCAGGCCGGTACGAGGAATATAATGCTCGTGAGCAGGGACGTACCAATGGGTGGTAGGCAACTCCCCCCCCCCTGTAGGAATTTTCTATTCAGCTGTTGGGAAAATTTACCATTTCAGTCAAGCGAGTTTGGAAAATCCAACAAGTTGAAAGGTTTTTCTTCTTTTGTATTGATACTTGGGAATTTAGAGTTGAGTCAGTTGGAAAAATCCAACATAAGTTTCTTTTTTTTTTTGTTTTGATACTTGGGAATTTTGAGTTGAGTCAGTTGGGACTTTCACAGTTTCTACCCCCTCTAGAAAAACTCTTCGGTACGTCCCTGTTCGCAAGGGAATACAGGCCGATATAGGGAGTGTGATACTCGTAGGCAAATGAATTCTTGAGTCAGTCAGTCCATTTCGTTAGGTTTTTCACTCGAGTATGCCCAGTAGTAAAAACATAAATGCTAAAATAAATTCCCATGGACATGCCCACCCCTCAATTTGTGTTGGGGAAGTGTTACGGTTTTCGAGCGTGGGGGGGGGGTATTACGGTTTTCGCTCAAATATACTCAGTTAGAAAAACACATAAAAATGCTAAAAATTCAATCATGTCAGCTCATGGATGGAAGAATGTTGGAGGGGGGGGGCGTAACGTTTAGTACAATCCATGGAAACTCCTATTAACAACATGTCTGCAGATTGCAGTCGCGCAGCAGTAACACGGCTGCAGACTGTAATCGCACAAGGTGCAGCAAATGTCAACCACTGAATTCGTATCGGGAGGAGGGGGGCGTCACGGCGTTACAGGCACTAAAGTAATGCTTTAAAATAACTTTTTTTTTTTAATTTTTGGAAGAGGTGCACGAATTTTAACTAAAATATTACAAGTCTCAATGAACACCTGAACAAGTCTGCTCTCTTTTCCATTTGTGTTGATCATAAAATTTGCCTAGTGCCGACTCCCCCCCCCCCCACACACACACACACACTTGATCAGTGAGGACGTGAAGACTATTTCTAATGAGTGACATACTGGGTGTTTCTTTTGCAATGACCCTCTCCCTTCCACCTAGTAAGTAGGCAATCTACCTCAGCCCGACAATATGTAGATATGTTTGCATACTCTTACTTTAGAAGGGGCTGAGTTATGGTCAAATTTTGAAAAGTTTCCTATCTTTGAATTTTTTTTTTCTTCTTACGACTGGAGATGGACAGTAGGTAATAGTAAAGAACTTATACGCCCAAGTATGCGCATACGCCGTTCTGGAGCACATTGTGCCCGTGGATGCCGAATTGACTATGCGGTACCACGTGTACTTGGGCGCATAGGTTCTTTGGTAATAGTAGAGGACAGTTATCAGTGGCAAAACTATAGGGGTGGGGGACCCCCCAATAATTTGGCAGTCGGTAAACTTTAAGACTGTTCATTTGACCTCCCCCCCCCCCCATAATTTGACAGTCGGTAAATTTTGAAACTGTTCATTTGAATTTTCATTTTTTATGCATGTTTGTTTGTTTATTTATTTTCTTTCTCAATTAAAAAATATTTCGATTAACAAATTGGCAAATTTTTAATTTTTTAAACATTTAGGTCGGCGAATTTTTAGTTTTCAAAAAGTATTTGTCGGCAAATTTTTCTTCTGCACTTTTCCAAACTGAAAGTTAAATTTCGTTTCTGAAAATGGAGTACCCTGGACTCCTGTTAGAGACTAGTCAGTCAAAAGCAGAAGGTTCCCAGCTGAGTATCGAACGTTATTTAAAAGGTTGAAACAAAGCTGTAATGTGGAAGGCATTTCGAAAATCTGAAAGTCGGTAGCAAATGTTGAATTTCCAATTTCAATGACTATTCGGACTGCCAGCGCGAAAGAGGCGCCCTCTATAATTTTAGGCACGTGAAAAAAAGGAACTATTGAAGCCCTACATATTTTAGAAAAATTCATCAGATTGAAATGAAAATGGTCTCAATAGAAGGAAAATTTTATGTACCATGAATTTTATCCTTATCATTTTTTCGATAAACGCTTTCGTTTTCATAATATTTTGAGATTTCTTCGTATTCTTGTAAATGAAATATTTCCCTCGATCAGGGTTACAAGGTAAACGACTACAGCGCGCCACCGCATTGAGCAGCCCGAAATCTGTTGTTACTAGATTCTCTGTTTGGCCTCGACCCTGAAATTTGAGAAAGTTGAACTCGACCGCTTTCACATTTCCCTTCGCCTTTCTTAGCTAATGCGGCGTTTTTTTGTAAAACGGTTTCACCATGTCCATAACTTCATGATCATTGTTCACATCACATCTCCAGTACTCAGTACAAGGATATGATACGTCTCAATCAACCTATGACGCGTCCATTCTCTCCACTTGTGAATCCGTTTGGTAAAACTGGAAAAATTGCTTATTATATAGCGACTCTTAAGTCAGTGATTCACTCACTTACTCAGTCATTCATTCATTCTCTAATGCAGTTATTCATTCACTTCGTTACTCCGTCACTCACTCGATGAGTCAGTGATTCACTCACTCACTCACTCACTCAGACTTATTTAGTGATTCACTCAGTCACTCGCTTACTTATTCAGTTATTCTTACAGTTACTCAGTCATTTACATAGTGGCGCAGTGAATCACTCAGTCACTCGCTTATTTATTGGGTTATTCACTCAGTTACTCCGTCACTCACTCAATGAGTCGGTGATTCACTCACTCACTCAATCACTTACTCAGCGAATCAGTGATTCACTCAGTTACTAGCCTACTTATTCAGTTATTCACACAATTACTCAATCAGTTACTCAGTGACTCAGTGATTTACTCAGTCACTCGCTTACTCATTTAGTGATTCACTAAGTTACTCACTCACTTACTTGGTGAATCAGTGATTCGCTCACTTACTTAGTTATTCACTCTCATTCTGTAATGTAGTTATTCATATTCACTTCCTCGCTCTGTCACTCACTCAATAAGTTAGTGATTCACTCACTCACTCTCGCAGTCATTTGCTTCCTTCTCTAATGATTCACTCAGTTACTCAATCACTTACTTAGTCATTCACTCATTCTCTAATTTAGTTATTCATTCAGTTCTTCACTCCATCACTCAGTCATTTGTTTACTTATTTAGTGATTTGCTCAGTCACTCACTTACTCATTGAGTTTTTCACTCAGTTACTCAGTCACTCACTCAGTGATGTAGTGATGCACTTACTCAGTCATCATTCATTCTCTAATTCAGTTATTCATTCACTTCCTCGCCTCGTAACTCACTCAATGAGTGAGTGATTCACTCACTCAATCATTTGTAAACGACTACAGCATGCCCCCGCTTTGAGCAATCCGAAATTTGTTTTGACTAGATTCTCTGTTTGACCTAGAGCCTGAAATTTGAGAAAGTTGGAAAGCAAAAGCCTTATTTCTAATGTCAGAAGCTTAATCTGATAGCAAATGTTCTATTGTTTAATTTCCCTGGTGAATGTTCGGGCCGTACATCCGTCAGAGCGCGTCGCTATCGAGTCGAAGAGATGAGTAGCAAAAGGTAAATTAATTTCATTTTCCCCATTAATGTACATACTCATTAATGTTGAAATATCGCGAAAATTAAGACGTTTTTGAAGTATTTAAAGAGGAACGAATTTTTCGAACAACTTCGATTAAGACTATTTGTATACCTAGATTCCAAAATTTTGCTACATGTGTCAAAAACTTCACCTGATTAGTCGACATAGCGCTGTACGGCCCGAATACCATAAGAATGAAAGGGAACTTCTGGCACGGATTCCCCTAATCCGATCAACAGAAACGTCGTTTTTTTTTTTTTTTTTTTTTTTTTTTTTTTTTTTATTATTATTTTTTTATTTATTTATTTATTCATTATTATTTATATATTTGATTTGATTTTATTGGAATCAATTTCGGAGAAGAAGAAGAGGAAATTCAGAAAAAAAAGTTCACCAAGAGTAAAAAACGACCACCTCAATATGTAAAGGAAGTTGTGTGTTCCTCTCAAGTATTCCTAACATCCTTCCACCTTACTCTCCCAGAGTAGGGTATGCTCATGTCGCAAATGTGAGTGCTTGGGGGATAAGGTTCCAATCTGCATTTGCAGGGACGAAACTATGGGGAGGAGGGTGAAACACCCCCAATAATTAGGCAGTCAGCAAATTTTGAAACTGTTTATTTGAATTTTTCATTTTCTAAGAACGTTTGTTTGTTTATTATTTTTTCTTTTTCAGTTAGAAAATATTTTGATTGAAAAATCGGCGAATTTTCAGATTTTTAGAAAATTTTGTCGGCAAATTTTCCTTCTCCACCCGCCCTCCCCAAACTGAAAGTCAAGTTTCGCCTCTAGCAGTTGTGGTACTCACAGAAAAAAAAAGGTCGGAATCGGTTCAACAGGGTGTTCATAAAATCAATTTTAGTACAAAATATATCCGAAAATTTTCACATTTTTGCAACTTCCCGTGAAACTCGCCCTCTTAAGCTACTGTTTTTTTATTTGCAATAGATTGTACATTAAATTTCCCATTAAAAAGGTGGTTGGCAATTTTCTTGTATCTGGATTCGAATTGCTCGAAATGGAGTTCAAGATATCCTCGTTAAGAATTATTTCATTTATTTTTTTAATTAACTAGAGGTTCTAGACTATGTTTTGGAAACGAGTATTCATATTTGAATCGTGCTGCGAAGTGACCGACTCACTGACATCCTGACATACGGTCATACGTGAACACCGACTCTGAAGTTCATTCAGTTGTCAGTGCATTGTTTTGGTGTAATTGTTGGGTATTTTTATTGTCATAATTTGTCTATAATTATCGAACCTGACGGAAACATTCTGTCGTCAGTGGCGACCGAACGACACCTTTACTTTTGTCAACAATAACGAAGGTCCCAAATTGTCGGCTGCGTGTTTTATCACACCTGCCGGACGGTGCTTCGAACTGTCGCGGCATTTTTTTCAGTCTCCATGATAATCCGATCGACCGTATTTCTGTGCAACGTTCTAAATTTAATTAAAATTCACTTTTACTCTTGCCGGCAATCACGTCACTGTTATCGTGTGTACATCGAGAAATTACCAACATTTAATAATTATTTAAAAAGAGGGTCATTAGTACAGCGATACCTAGATTGTATCTGCATTTTAAAACCGGGAATAATAAACTTTTTTTTTTTTTTTTTTTTTTTTTCTGGTTCAAATGTCGGAAATCTTACGTTACTTTTCAGCGTGATTGAAATCTTAATACGCTCGATCCCATCAACTTGCCCGGGTTTTAAATTGAATTAATGCAATTTCTTGGAACATAAAAATTCATTTGTTACGTTGTCCGAATGAATATATGCCAAAAGTATTACCCGAAATTAATGAAAATTTTTGTAATTATCGTTTGGCTAAATCATAGTTTGCATCTTAACGGTTCACAGCAAAAGAAAAAATTCCGATGGTAGCGGCCGACTCTTTTAAAATGTAATTGCGGTTTCTTTTGAATTTGTTTTTTTCCCTCCTTATTTTGTGTTAGATAGTTACTGGCTGCAACTCTAGCTATCGAAGTTGTTGACACCACAGGTGATCGTTATCTTCGAGAATATGCTGTGCCGTTGTTGCTTTGTAGTCCGATTATTCGAAATTAGAGGGCGACATCAGGGCTGTGAAATTATGACGGTCTTACATTTCTATTCTCCTCTGTGTTCATTATATTTTATTGCTGCGACAAACCCGCACCGTTCAGAATGCGTGTAAATGCATAGCGTGTGTCAAGACTGGGATAGATTTCAGATAGTCTTTCATAGGCACATTGGAGTCTGGTTCTGAGGATACATTCCATGATGAGGTAGAACGATGAGCGATTTCTGTATGGTGTTCTCAATGTTGCACGTTATCTCAGGTCACTTCTTGGAGTGCTATTCTTAATTGCGGCGTGGATGCTATGGCTAATATAGAAGCTCAATACGTTTATAAACTAGCCAGCTAGTTTGTAGACCACTAAGGTACGACTCCCAAGTCATGCGTACCTGGTCTGCAAACCTACTAAGAACTTTTAGCCAATATGCAAACTTAACAAAATAATTTGCTCCTGTTGTGATATTCCTTAGTCTCTCGACCAGTAGGCTGCGTCTCTCCACTTTTTTCATCTCTGAGAACGATTTACACTTTGTATCCTTTATTACCTGCTCTTCATGATTCATTCCTTGCCTTCCTCTCCAGTTCTCTCCCTCGAGCATTCCCTCTAGCAATAATAACCATAACCCTGGATGTTTTACACAGGGTGTCTCTTTTGCAATGACCCCTTCCACCTGATAAGTAGAAAACTTACCCCGACAGTATGTAGACATGTTTGCATACTCTTGCTTTTAAAGGGACGGAGTTATGGACAAATTTTGAGAAGTTTTCTATCTTTGGATTTTTATTCTTCTTCTCACGACTGGAGGTAGGCAGAAAAATGGTGCCAATAGGTAATAGTAGAGGGCAGTTGTGGTAAGTACAGAAAAAAAATGGTTTGAATTGGTTCAACTGGGTGTCCATAAAATCAGTTTTAATACAAATTTCTCAATATATTATACTAAATTATATCTTCACATTTTTTCAATTTCCCGTGAAACTTACCCTCTTGAGCCATTTTTTTTTATTTGCAATAGATTGTTCATTAAATTTCCCATAAAAAAGGTCATTAGCAATTTTCTTGTACCTGGATTAAAACTGCTCAAATTGGAGTAAAGCAAGTTTTATGGTAATAAAAAAGTATGTATCAATAATTTTGTACTAAGTGAAATTTGTTTAATGAAAATCATGTTCAACCATTTTCCATGATGTTTTTGGTCAACTTTTTTCTATGTGGTTATCACAACTGTCTTTGTGCCCCTCCTTCTCATCGGTATGCGCCACAGTTCTGGGAATATGGCCAAAATGTTGCCAAAACCGAATTTAGCGACCTTTGGAACCAATTATTGGATACCCATATTAAAATTTACAAAATACTAGAACTCCCCCCCCTCCTCTCATTGCATGGGCCTTGATTTCAAATGTGGGGTAAATAGATGTAAGGTAAATAACGAAGAAGAAAATTTCCTGGGGGAGAAAACGAAGAAATAGGAAGGAAAATAAATGCCCTATAAACGATATAACTCTGTGAAGGAAGAAGATGATTATTATCTTCATAAGGTCAGAGCATCTGTATTAAAAAGTAATAATTCTTAATAGGGATATCTTGAACTCCGTTTTGAGCAGTTCTAATCTGGATACAAGAAAATTTCTAATAACCTTTTTTATGGGAAATTTAATGTCCAATCTGTTGCAAATAAAAAACAGTAGCTTAAGAGGGCAAGTTTCACGGGAAATTGAAAAAGTGTGAAAATTTTCAGGTATAATTTGTACTGAAATTGAGTTTGTGAATACCTTGTTGAATCGATTCCGACCATTTTTTTCTGTGGTTACCACAACTGCCCTCTACTATTTATCTACTGGTACCTAAAAAAAAATCAATGGTAGAAAACTTTTCAAAATTTGACCATGATTCGGCCCCTTCATCAGCAAGAGTATGCAAACACCTATACAAATTCGCAGGGTAGGTTGCCTACTTATCACTTGGAAGGGGTTTCATTGCAAGAGACACCCTATATTATGATTATGACCTATCATTTTAATTCTTCTCTTTACGATCATATTCCATTCGCCTCAGTACTTCCTCAGTCCTGATCTTTTCTGAACATTTGATTTTCAACATTCTCCAATAACACCACATTCCCAGAGCTCCTATCCTTTTTTCTTTCTCGTGTTCCTATTATCCAGGTCTCACATCCACCATACAATGCTATACTCCAAATACACATTAGAAGATATCTCAGTCTTACTTTTAAATATTTATATTTGCCCCACATATGTCTCCTTTTTAGTGGGCGGGGGGGGGGAGCTCCCTTAGCTTGTTTTATTCTACTCTTTATTTTTGCTTTAGTTCTTCCATCTTGCGTTATCAGACTACCTAAGTATTTGAATTCCTTTACCGTTTTTATTTTTACACATCCTATTTTCATATTTATTGCATTTTGCATTTTGTTGCCATTTACTGACTATCATCCCTTTTGGTTCATTACTCCTTTTTGAATATTTGCTTCTCCCACTTCATCTTCTATTTGTATTTGAGCCATTTGTTGCTCAGTTATTCTCATTGCAGCGTATCGACTGGAAAAGGGTGATCATCCCCTAATCAGATTAGTCTGTCGATTGGTTCGTTGGGAAAAGTTGTGAACCTAACTGCAATCGAATAGAAAAATTCTTGAAGACTTGAATCAACAGAAAAACCTCAAACTTTTTTTCGCTCGCTCCTCTCGCAGAATTGGACTCATTTCAGGTGGGCTGTTTGTTTGCTCACCCCTCCCAGTTTTTTTTACTTCGCTAGACCTCTGTGTTTGTTGCATGATTGCAATCTGCAGCTTCGCAGTTTGGAGCCTTGAACTTACCATGTGTTGTTAGTGTGCCTGTAGTGTCATTCCTTTTGTTAGCATAATTATGGCTTCTGGTGATCAAAACTTGTGGATGATATAGTTTAAGCTGTCCGCCTCCCTTTCTTTCTTTCCCCCGAAAATCCGATATTCGCATTCGACAAAACACGAAAGCTGATGTATATTCATAGTTACTTTAATTATGAAACGTGTCGTGGAACAATAGCTTTATCAAATTGACAAACGAAAATTTGCTGGGAAAATTTTGACCGCTACGAATAATTATTGTACTTGATGAAAATCTAAGTGTACCTCCTTCCCCTTCCTCCAAATAAAAAAGTATATGTCGAAGATTCGGTTTTCAGAAAACACGAAAACTCGTTGAGCAAAAGAATTATATTTTTGGATGATAGGAATCTTTGAAGTCAAATATCTCGGATGGTATGCTTGGTAGCGATGTTACAATTTGATAGATTTGTCGGGATCTGTTTGCTATGTGCGATGACCCTGATAACTCAATATTTAAAATTCTGGACATGATCGTTTTTGGAGAGTTACTCGTCAGTTGGAATAAACTGAAGGGTCCATTCGAAAAACAACCCTAGTCAGTTTTGATATTCCGACTTCGGAGACCGATAGCGCTGTATTCGTAGCCATTATGCTCCAACATGATGGTGCATTTGAACTAGGCACCATCTATCGGCAAACTCACCTTGACGGTTCATCTAGCTGAAGAGAACTTAAAGAGTTATCTGTCGGTAAAGTCGAAATTTCAAAACTGACTTCGGTTATTTTGCACATGGACCCTTCAATTTTAATGCGAACATCTGAGCTTTAACCATCGTTTTAGCAAATACACTGAACTACCAATACTGGAATCTCAGCTGCAGGGTTGAGTACTACATGTATGTATTTCATTCATTGTGTGTTTTCGGTTCGCTCTATCTAGTGTTGGTGAACACAGTGCTGAATTATCATGAAGTCTGGTCCAGTTAAGAAACATAATTTGCAACCCGCTCCAATACACATCAGAAGTGGTCATTGTGAAGTTGGAGGGGAAGGACGAGTTCAAGAACACGTTATCAGCGCCGTAAAGAAATTATGTTTCTTAACTGGACCAGACTTTAGTAATAAATCCTGCCGCTAAGGTTCTGTAGTTTCACACGGGTATAATGGACAGCCATTTTGATTCCCAACTAGCCGGAACATCCTTGATCATCCATTTACGACCGGGTGCGAGCTGCGAGCCTGCGAACGCGTCCGAGAATGCTCGGACTAACTTGGAATCAAAATCGCGGTCCAGTATACCTTTGTGAAAAAGAAAACTATACTGCCAGCGCGAAAGAGTCGCCCTCTACAATTTTAGGTACGTGAAAAAAAAGGAACTACTGAAACCCTACACATTTTGTTAAAATTTGTCAGATTGAAATAAAAATGGTCTCAATGGAAGGGAAATTTTATGTACTACAAATTTTATTATATTCATTTTTTCGATAAACGCTTTCGTTTTCATAACATTTTGAGACCTCTTCGTATGCCTGTAAATGAAATATTCCCCTCAATCAGGGTTATAAGGTAAACAACAGCGCGCGACCGCCCTGATCAGCAGTGCCCTACTGCCGCTAAGGCTGTATAGCTAAAGTATATAGGTATACCAGGCCGCCATATTGGGGCACATCGTGCCTGTAGAGGCCGAATTCGGCGATGCGGAGGATACCGCGTGGTACTGGGTAGTCAATTTGACATTGACGGGCGCGATGTGCCCCAATATGGCGCTCTGGTATACCTGCTTCAGCTATACAGCCTTACTGCGGTTAGATACTGGGTCTAAAAGCGTTCATTGTGGGTACATATTTGGACACGGTTAAGCAAAAGGGACTTGAGCGACATTTGTTGACAAAATGAGTAATTAGTATTGTAGGAAAGATCGTAAAAAGTACAATTTTCCAAAATATGGGCACCTGATACAAAAAGGTGTACCCACGTTGAAAATAGCTTATCAGTAAACGCTAGCCATATAGTTTCTATATGGCTCTTGAACTTTGAATTACGTGTTTTCAATAAACAGAATTTGTCGCTTGAGTCTGTTTTACTTAGCGTCCATTTTAAATGGAGTTTCCTGTATTGGTAGTCCAGTGTATTTGGTTTAGACTTGCCAGTTGTCGCTTGTATGCCAGCCGCTCATATGTTTTGATGTTTCGTGGCTTCCAGTCCTATTACTCATTTCATTGTCCCCCGAAATCTTACCCTCTTGCCGACTTCCCATCCAAAAGTCATTCGTTTCTGAAGTATTTTGTTTCCATTAGCCAGCACTGCGTTAAAATTTGTGTTATGTCGCTTACGTCTGACTGTAATGAGTGACGCAGTGCTTCTACTTATTACAGAATGTTTGAAACATGTTTCCCCGATCAGATGAAGTTCCCATCGAGAACCTTGTTCTCAGTGTTTTGAATCCTCTTGAGGGTGCTCTGTGTATATTCCACCTGATAGGTAAAATAAACAATCAGGCGATTATTTAGCTGCATAAGACTCGACTATATATGTATTTCCGAACGATTTAATCGTATTTCGGTTTATCTGAACAATAAATATTATCTAATGAGTAACGAACAGTTATCATTGAATCGGATGGACTCATTTTGCGGGGAAGCTTTCTGATAATGGGACTATGCTGTACCTGAGCGAGTATACATACACAGTTAGGCACTTTATTTCTCGTGTTTTATCAAGTGATGAGTTTGTTTGTTTCATGTTACATTAAAAAGATTTACATGTGCTGTTGCGCTCTCATTAACGATGGTGTTATTTTTCTCGCCTTGCATTTTGATCTTGATGGATATCGGTAATCTGGCACTGGAATCTGAGCTGAGAATGTTGTCAAAGGCTTCAGAAAAAGGTGTTCACGTTCGAGGTTTGCGCAGTAGAAGTTTCCAATGAGTGGATAGATATTGCGAAAAATCGCGAGAGAAGAGTTTTCACGACTAATTAACAAGCCGATGACGGAATCAGTCCGTATGTCTGGTAATACTCTGTGATCAGATTATATCACTAACTGGCTTGACTGTGAACTTAAAATTCGTTGCGATATTTTGGTTGGAGCAGGCTCTGAATTACATGTTTTTCAGTAGTTAGCGTGCAAGGGAAAGAAAACCAACCTGCATTTCAATCGATGTAATCGACGAATGATAAACAAAATGCGAGAACAATACCTGCAGGGAACCTGTTCTGAAGGAAAAATGAATTTAGCTGTCTGGTTATCAAATTTAGGTGGATTTTGGTAATCTCAGCACTCGTTGCTCCAGTGGTGGGAATCATGATCTGTTGAGCTTACTATCTGGGGTGACATTGGTCTAATCTATATCATCTAGTGTATACTCAACGTTTGATTTGGCCTTGTATACTCGTTTCCTGAAAACTAGTCGCCTGCATATTAGTGAGACTGAGTATTGGACATGCGTGGTTTTGCATCAATAATTCATGAAATCGCCCGCTACTATCCCAAAACTGAATGTAGAAGTGTCCACCAAATTGTCGATGCTCATTTCTAACTTTCATATGTCGATATCATAACAATCAATAAATGGTATTGTATCAATTTTTCGCTTGGTTGAACAGAATGCGGGCCAACATGGACAGCTGTCGAAGATCTGACAGGCGAGCTTCCGGCGGTACAGCTCAGTAACCTTGGTGTTGATATGCAGCAGGATTACCACATTGAGTAATTATTCGACAGATTTAGACATATTTCATCCAACAGTACTGTAGAAGTTTCTTGATTATCCCCTGATATTTGTTTACAGCGACGAATTCTTGGTTTTCGATTCGTTCAATAATTTCAAACAGGAAATTCCGTCTCCATCGAATTCTTCCGAAAATCAGTAAGTATATTCGAATTTCTTTACCTTGTCTTGAAATGTTTCCTCTCTCTCTTGTCGGCCACCGTACTCATAATACCTGCTAACATGTTACAAATTTTCCATTTTGTGTAAAGTGCCGGAGTGACGTGTGAAAATAACCTCGAAAAGTTGCTATAGCACAAATGGACGTTGTTAAGTGAGGCAGAACCAAGCGACAAAATCTGTTTTTTGAAAACACGTGATTCGAAGTTCAAGAGCCATGTAGAAACTATATGACATAGTGTTTACTGATAAACTTTTTTCAACTTGAGTACACATTTTTGAATCGGGGGCCCAATTTTGAAAAATTCTACTTTTTACGCTCTTTCCAACGATATTAATAATTCATTTTGTCAACGAATGTCGCTTAGTTCTGTCTCGCTTAACAGCGTCCAAATGAAAACAAAACTGTAACAGGGGCGTGTCGATAGGAAATTGCTAGAGAGAAGGGAGGGCAGTCCAAAATTTTCCAACTGGGAAGCTTCTAATTTCGTGAGGAAATAAATGTTCAAGTTTTTTTTTTTTTTTTTAACTGATGTGAGACAGGGGGAACGTATCTCAAACATCTCAAATTTTCGTCTTAAGGGCTACTGATTTTCCAACTGAACCATAATCGTTGAATTTTTGTGGGCCTCCGCCTCCTCTTTGGTACAGTAAAGAACTGTTATTATTAATAAGTACCATGAATCTTCTCTTCTTGGTTGCTTCTAGTAGCAAGAAGACGGTTGTTAGTAAATTGCTCTCAGATTTTCCATCATTATTTTTTTCTTTCCTGTTCATGTAGCGTGTTAAGACAGTTTTCACCCGCCGAGAACATTCAAAAGAAATACGGGAAAACGGAATTACCTGAACGAGAGTTTTCGCATCAGAAGTTATCTCCTCCTGTTTCAACTTCGCCGCAGTCATGTTATCCCGCACCGTGCAGTAACAATAGTAATAGTGCCAACAATAACAGTACAAATAATACTGCTGGTAAGTACTTAGCCCTATGATGGACGATATCAAACAATACCTTTGAACTTACCAACGCGATTTGAAAATTTAAGGGTTCATATGAAATACTACCTCCCTTTCCTTCGAAAAGTCGGTAGAACAATCCTAGTCAGTTTTGAAATTTCGACTTGTAGACAGCACTGTATCCACAGCCATTATGCTCTAATATGTATAATCGTGCGTTTGAACTAGGCAACATTTGCCAGCAAACTTCGGTGGGCTTACACCAAAATTATAAGCATGCTATTAACAAGTTATGCTATGAACATTCAAAATATTAGGGGTTGTGTTTTCACCGAATTTGTTTAAAGCATTGCTGATAGTTGCTATTAGCTGTGTTTTGGAAAAACGGATTTGAATTCGATTCCATTGAGATTTAAACTTAGAGTTTCAAGTGTTGGCAGCCTTGCGATATGTGTGAGTGATCACGTATGATTTGCCGTGAGCGTGTAGCAAACTTCAACCATCATTAAATCGATTAGAAGTTCACTTTCAAAGAAAATTTGTCCTAAATTCGACTGCATTATCACCAAAAAATTAAATTATAATCAGTAGTTCTGGCAGAATCATTTTTACTCGTTTTTTTTTACCCTACTGAAGATAGCAGTGTTTCTATTTGAAAGTACACATGATCACTCACTCATTTTCACCCGCTAACACCCGCGCAGGTAATTTAGCAGCGCACTCTAGTGCAGGTTTAAATTCCAATATGTTATGAGCAAAGTATTTCACACTGTAATAAGATGTTAGTTAACAACATGTTTTGCTATGCTTTGCTTAGAACAGCTTTTGCTATTGATAACAAGTAACAAAAACATTTGGTGTAAATCCACCATCACAGTTCACTTAATTGAGGAGAACTTATAGCGCTATCTGTCGGCAAAGTTGAAATTTTAAAATTGACTAGGGTTGTTTTTCACACGAACCCTTTAATTTATTAGTGAAAAGTTATTAATCAGTTTCTGGTGCTACATTGTCAAATGACTATCTGTCTCCCCTTGTGATAATCTGTGTACGTCTTAGTTGATATGCTAGTCCATGTCTGCATATTATATGTTGCTGCCCTAGTATTTATTAGAATTTGTACCTACCAAAAATAGGCAGGAATAATTTAAGGTCAAATATTCGTAGTAAACCCTATACCTTTCTTCTATGTGATGTGACGAAATTTTCAAAGGAACTAAGAATATTTGAGATATGCATACCATAATACTACAAAGAACTGACAGTATAGTTACTGGTACATAAACATAAATATCTCATAGAGGAATGTTGTCTAAACTTGAGTAACAAAAAGGCACTCATGGATACTGAGAAACTGTCAAGAATTTGCGGCGTTGTAAAGAACAAATAATCTCACATTTGTAGCTGAAAGTATGGGTACAGTCACTGTACTACATTCATGCTGCACTTTGTCTAATATATAAATATCAGTATTTGAGGATATCGCAATACTGCGCTAAATCAAATAGCAATAAACATTGTAGGTACTTAGTAAAGTAAAAACTAATGATAGCCTTCTTAGATATGTTTTCCCTTGGTATTCATGTTTGGTCCTTAACTCTATTTTTTGATTCTCCCTCACTAATTCAGAATTTCAGAACCTATGAGCGTGTATTGTAGTTTTCTTAAAAAATTAGTATTTTTAACTATATAAGTGTTATCTAGCAGATTAACTGAGCGTGGTTACATCTACCAGACTGGACCATATTGCTATCATATATACCTGTTGCGTTACCTGCTGAGTGATTCGTGAGAAAGATCAAAATTGTTCATTCAGATATTGTATTTTTCAGTCAGTCTATTGTTTACCTGAACTTTTTTGACTGTTACTCCATTGGAAATTATTAACATTTTTACTGTCTAGCTACGTTATCACATCTCTAAAGTTACAGTACCAATATAGCGCTTCTTTAAAAAAATACCCACATTCTTATCTACTTTGTGTTCTTACTGCCGATTTTTTGCGGGTGTAATCACGACTGTGGTGTAATGCAGTACATTATGTACAAATAACAGTTCTAATTATTTTCTACAATGACCAGATATGTGTATCACAGTGGGTATATTTAATAGCAGTACTAGTTCAAAAATAAGAAATTTTCAATACTAGAAAATTAGGTTTCTAACAGAATAGTAGAATGCCACCAGTACCAAAACTGACAAACCTATAATTATTGATAGAACGGTAACACATTGTGTCTTTGTCATTAGATAAGAAGTTCAGTCATAAACATTTACCAACGTTGGAAAAATCGAAAGTTGTTTGCGGTTTCCTGTGTTTAGTAAAAAAGAAACACGTGTCTTGTGCTCTGGCACTGTACAGAATTTTAAAATGGCGACATAGAATCGTTTGACTGAACCCGAGTATAAATTATTTCATTCAGTTACATCCTGCTAAAAATTATGTACAACAATAATCTGTTAACGTTCGAGAAAAACGTACATCAATGGGATGAAATTACAAACGCTAATAAGATCTTATTTCACTACAGAACCCACTCGTATTCTGGTTGTTTGTTTCCCTCTTTATATGTATGTATGAGTAAAATGAAAATCGTCATCAACGATGTAACCAGTTGAAATAAAATCCCGCTAGATTTCAGAATTCATTTTGATTCGTATCTAGTGCCAATGACTGGTATAAAATCGTTTAGCGTTAATTTGGTAATGAGCTCGGCCCGCTCTGTTGATGAAGAGAGAACATGTTGGCCGCACGAATATTCACAAATTTTTGGTGATCCCACTGTCCCAAGGTTTCTATGAAAAGTTGGGTAATTGCGTAATACCGACATAATATACGTACAAATTTTTTGGCTGGTACTACAGATATCATCTTCATAGGAATTGAGTTTTCAATACGTGCTCACAATTAATGAGGCGCACAACTTACAGCATATTTTTGTTAAAGTCTAGGTACTTATTCACTCTTTCTTTCTTTCTTTCTTTTTTCTTTCGTTGATTAGAATCAAACAGATTGAGCCGATATCTTTGAACTTGTCACACGTGCCACCATATTATGTGTTTTTATAAGTTTATCAATATTTTATAATCAGTTGAACCAATTTTGTGTGTGGAACTGATGTTAGTAGGCGGCTATTCAGAGAAAACGTGATTGCTCTCTCTGTATCTACTACTGAACAATTAATAATGGACAATTGACATCATGTTGAAAATGGAAAAACGAACAACTCTTCTATTTCCAAATAATGATAGAGAGTCATTTTTGTGATAATGATGGTTATCTTTCAGCCATTCTGTCTGTAAAAGTAAAGGGATTGAGATTGAAATTGTAGAATCCCTGTAACGGGTAGATGGAATAAACTGAACCGTGTTTCACTTTCACACAGATGCAGACTTTTGCAAATACATATTTTTTATCCCTGGAGGACCTCCGTAGGTAATGGGACTAGTTTGAATCCTTTAGTGCAAGAAGTCTTTTCCTTCTATAAGATACTAGAACTCAAGGACTCTAAACGTGCGTATTTTTCTGTCTCGATTAGCTTTATTCTACTTTTATAGGGGGTTATGATGGCAAAAAACGACCATATTTGTTAGAAACAAGGCACCTTCATGGTGACGCCAAATTGTGTCGAATAATAAGCCTATAATGACGTTACGGTGAATAAGACTATCGACTGAGTTGAAGAAACTAGACTTATGGAAATGTAACCGTGACTATAACTGTAAGTCTGTAACGTATGAAAAACGGATACCATAAAAGGGGGTAACTTGGGGCACGGGGGACAACTTAGGACAGATGTTACATTTTTTGTGTGAGCCGCGATAACACTGCGGTTGGGTACCCAGGCTACTCATTCGCGAATGGAAACGAAGGAGTAGCGCAGATGACTGTCATTGAAAACAACCTGATTCTGCTCACTGATTGATGGTTTTGGATGAAAACAGGACATAGGAATGATGATGATGAAAAAAGTTATCTAAAAAATCCAAAATTAAGCTCATCTGGTAGGAAATGAAGAGAGCTACAACTTTTATTCTTTGCATTTTTTCATAAAAATCAGTATCAAGGTCGCATGCAACTCTTTTATTTACACTCGTTCTTATGATGTGTTATACATGTTGTATCCTGTTTTCGTATTCGACAGTAGCGTTCCTACAGAGCCTTCCACATGCGAATAGTGCTCTGAGAAAAAAGCATAGGTGCTTAGCTAATCGTATTGGCTAAAAATTTAGCTAAAATGTAGGTCAGTGGAATCGAATAGCTACAACTAAAACTAATAGCTAATCCGATTTTATTGGCTAACTAATGACTAAAGCTAAAGCTAAATCGTACTCGAAAATGATTTCATTGACCATTTGGGAAGTTAACCCAAAGTACCTATGTTGGTAGCCCTGCTCCTACAGCAAGGGGATAATTTTACTCGTTCATGTCAAAAACGTGTAAAAGCTAAAAGGAGTGATCTTTGAACCTTTTGCGCATTATAAAAATCGTTTTTGAAAACAAGTTGGTTGGAAGTTAACCAAAAGTACCTATGTTGGCAACCCTGCTTCTACAACTAGGGGATAATTTTATTCGTCCATATAAAAAACGTGTTTAAGAAGTGATCTTTGAACGCCTTTGGCGTGTTATTAAAATCATTTTTGAAAGAAAGTTGGTTGAAATAATTTCAGCAATAGCATTGAGCTATCAGGATAAAAAAGAATTACCTCCATGGACGTTTTCTAAATGAAATTACATGAAATTGAAAATCGCGAATTTTGATGTAGAAGAATAGGGAAGCTAAAATAATTTCCCAGACGCTTTCAATGTGATGAGCGTTACATAGTTCATGTTAGTGTGTTACACTAGCGCTACCTAGGCAATGTTAACCCCAATTACCTCCATAGACACTTTTTTAATGACATTACATGAAATTGAAAGTCGCGATTTTTGACATAGTAGAATAGTGAAGCTGCAATAATCCTCCCCTCTCCAGATGTATCCAGTGTGTTGAGTGTTACGTACTTAGTTTATGTTAGTGTGCTACACTCTTCACTGTTGATAATAAATGTAAACACTGAAGGGGCCTGTAAGTTCACTTGTAATGAGGTCTCTTTTAATTGAATTTCTTTTTTTGTTTTTACTTTTTTTAGTTTTAGCTGATTTTGATCGAATAACAAATAAGCTAATGCTAATTTACAGCTGAAAGGCTAGCTAACAACTAATTAATATCAAGCCAATAAAGATCGGCTAACGGCTAAAAACTAAAGCTAATGGCTAAGCTGAGCACCTCTGGCAAAAAGTGATTGCGTTCTACACTGTGTAGAGCGCTAGCGGGTACGCAACTAGTGTTACCGTGGCTTACACAAAAAATGTAACATCTGTCCCAAGTTAAAGTTACCAACTTTTATGGTATTCGCGTTTGGACACTTCTGGGGCCAGTTGTACAATAGAGAGTTAATTATCACGTGATCGTTAACTCGCTATTTCGATCAATTAACCCACCAATTTCGGAGAGTTGACCCCGAGTTAACGATAAGCCCCTGTAGATGCGCTAGTGTCGTGGACGAAAAGATGATCAGGGTATCTTTACCACAAAAACATATATAAGTAAAATGAGGTCTGGCATCTTCAATATTGCTTTTTATGGAAAACTGAAGAGAACTAAAGTGTTAGCCCTTATCATTTCCTTTCAGATGAGCCCAACTTCAGTTTTTTTGCAGAACATTTTTGTCACTGATCATCTTTTCATCCAAATACACCAATCAGCGCGCTGCATTTCATTAGGCCGCTAGAGAGCGACTCTTTAGCGTCCAAACGCGAGTACAAAAAATGATTTTGTAATATAAACATATCTGTAATGAATATGCAACATAACTGTAATGAATATGCGACATAACTGAACTAATTAGTCTGCCCATATTGTTGATGCTTTTAGACGTGAAGCAACAGCCAAAGGATTGCCAAATAACAAATAAGGAAAACAGTTACAACGCCGAACCCTGTATTATAACTCCTACAACCGTTTCTACTTGTCCACCTACACCGGAAGCCTTGGACGACTCATTCAGGTTTTATTTTTTTCCACAATTTTTGAAAATGTAATGAGAATATAGTGATTTCGATCATTCAGTTACTCCAAGTCGATGCTTATTCTGATAGGGTTAAACTTGGAAAGTTCTTAACAAGTCAATTACGTTCTCTGACGAGATTTAGAGTTCGATGCTTTTGTACTACAGAGAAGCCTTGATCGAAGGTGGATTATTTGGTAGAAGATTCATTCTTCTAGATCTAGATTGTTTTGAAAGAACTTTCTTTATGTAATCATGCTCTTAATTATATTGTTATCAGATTTCAGTACGTACTCTGCGCTGCTACATCCATTGCTATGAAAACCAATGAGGAAACATTGACTTACTTGAATCAAGGACAACCTTACGAAATCAAATTGAAGAAATTGGGTGATTTAACACATACAAGAGGAAAAATTTTCAAGGTATGTATTGTAACGTAAGCTCATTGATCATGAACACCAGCAGGAAGAATGGGTGCACTGCCCACTCTTTTGTTATCCAGAAGGAAAGCTATCATTTTTATAAGGTCTAGTGTAGTTCTTGCAAGAGTTACTTTGCACTGCGTATTACGCAGTCCCTCTCATATTGCATTTAAAGAAAAGTTGCAAATAAGTTTTTTCTATTGCGACCCTTTCATCTTCGACTGGTATTTGTTTCGTATGTTCCACCACTTTCAAAAGAACTTGCTGATGAAGCGGAAATCCTGTGGCATTTTCTGCCCTCTGGTGGAGCAAGTGAACCAATTTAGTTGGGGGAGTTTTTCAGGATTCATCATGAAACCATTTTAACGCATACAAAAAGAAAGAAACACAAACAAAAACCTAGAAGGAGGTGATAGATTTGGCTGTAAAAATATTTTTGTGTGCTCGCCCAGCTCTGAAACTGCCAATGTATGTCATCGGTACTTTTACCTATCGTTCATTATTTGATACGGAAGCATAGATGCACATAACCGACTCAGAGTGGGGGTTAATAAGTATCAAAATAATGCTGATTTTTTTTTTTGGGGGGGGGGGGCTGGCTCCCTCTTTCCTGTTTACTTATATGTACGAAAGTAACCGTTCGCGTCTGTTTACTTGGAAAGAAACACTGCTTCTGAGATCAAACATTGTGTACTATTTCGGAAACTGTGTATGCAACTCTCGTCAGAAGTGTCACAGCACGTGAATCATCATTGGAAATCACGTTAGAGCATGATGTTCGACGAGAGAGCACGTTCGACCAGCGAAAGGCTCGGTCAGGAATCAGCTAGATAGTTCAGATGAACCCGAACTAGATGCAAAGGGCTCATTGTGTAGTTGAATAAATTCACACTAGATGCAAAGAGCTCATTGTATCGTCGTGTATTCAAGCGGAGGTAACTCACAGATAACACCGTGCTATTGTGTGAGTGACTTAACGTTACTAGTTCCGGAAAATTTATAATTTTCATTCGCTTTTTTCAGAGCATTATTCGCGTGTTGTTCCATGACCGACGTCTTCAGTATATGGAGAGACAACAAATGAGCGCTTGGCAGGCCTCGAGACCGGGTGATAAGATTTTGCAGTTAGACCTACCTTTGTCGTACGGAATCTTCGACCATTTTCAAGACCCGGAGGCATTGAACGCTGTGCAGTTTCTGTGGGACCCTACCAAAGATGTTGGCGTGTACATAAAAGTAGTGTTTTAGTTTTTCATAACCGAGTTATTCGACTTGTTGTGCAATTGGATTTGAAGAACTGATGTGTACGTTCTAGGTGAACTGCATCAGTACAGAGTTCACCGCAAAGAAACACGGCGGCGAGAAAGGAGTCCCCTTTAGAATCCAACTTGAGACGTACTCTCACGAAAAGAATCCGAAAAGTTTACACATGGCTTCGTGCCAAATAAAGGTGTTCAAGGTAATTCGCTGATTAGTCGATTAATAGAATATTGTTTAATTAAGTGTTCAGTATGAATGTTCGTACGTTGTTATTTTAAGGTAGACTCGTTGAAGTCTGCGTAACATAATTTTGCTTACAAAAAACCAAAATGTGTGCGAAGATTATTTCTAAAAATGGCGTTGGTTTAGGGTCTCTTATGGTTAAGTATTGGATATTTGACCGTGGGTTTAGGAGTCATGACTATAATTTATCTAATCTACGCTAATTTATTCCCTTGTAGCTAAAGGGAGCAGACCGAAAACATAAACAAGACCGCGAGAAAATCATGAAAAAGTCGCCTGTAGAGCGTGAAAATTACCAGAACTCTTATGAATGTACTGTTTTTACTGATGTAAGATTTGAGTTATTTATAGATTGGACTTGCCTGTACGTAAATGTTTTAAAGTACGCCCAACAAAAATTGAAAAAACGTTTCAAATTTATTTTTGCAGATGTATCCTAACGGTGACATCCTGTCACCTTGTGCCACAGCAAACAGCTCAGTGACTAGCTCTCCAGGAAATACCGATTCCGAGTAAGTTGTCTGTCACGTATTGGCTTGATCCTCGCGAAGTTGCGTTCGGTGAGATCGATACTCGACTAGGAAAGGATTTTCAGGGGGAAGTTTTAGTTAGGAATCAGAAATATTTTCCTCTTATGGTGTCTAACAGTCCTATAAATCCTACAATGTGCTGTATTTTTAAAGGAGGTACTATAAACCTATAAATGTACTCTGTTTTCACTTTTGATCCTCGGTTTATCCCACTTTCATTTGCTTCTCAATTTCCTCACAATTCTGATTAATCCATTTTTCTTTTGCCTTCTTACATTCTCTCTTTATTTGATTCATTTCGTTAGACACCCTGCCTCTTCTTCCTAGGGAGGCTGGAAAGTACCACCTATTTTCAAGTTCAAAAAGAGGAATTGTACTTCCGTGTACATCGGAGGAATAGTGGCGTCACCCGAAATTTAAATTGTAAAGTAAATTTGGTTAATACGTTCAAATTTTGCGACGTGAATTCTTTCTTGTCGAGTGTCGATTCAACCACCAGTTTAGAATATACATACAGAGCATCATACATATTTTACATCTTGTATGGATAATCGAGTACAGATGTTCATGCCAGGGCCGGCAACTTCTGTATATAGCGGGCGTAGCGAATGCTACACATGGCAACACCGGGGAAATTATTGGTATAATTGGAGGTATGCATAAAGAGAAGCTTCAGCTTTCACTTCGCAAAAGTGAAGTGCAAGCTGCAGAGTGTATGCATTAAAAAAAGTGAAGAGGAAGCTTGTGTTCAGGAGTGAGAGCTTTTACTTCGGGAAGAAGGTTTTCCTTCGAGTTCTATGCGTAAAGAGGAGTGTTAACTTCAAAAGTGACGCTTTCGCTCGCGAAAAAATGCATCTAGTCCTGAGTAGACTTCTTTTCGAAAAACACATGCAGTTATCCTTCATGTTCGAGAAGATTCCTTTGATTTCCGAAGATAATTTCTGAGGAATTTTATCGAAAATATCAAGGAAAAATTTCCGATAATTTTCGAAGAATTTCATCGGACATCGCTGAGAAAAATCTCCAATCATTTCAGGAGAATTTTTTTGAAAATTTAAAGGAAAATCTCCATCGGTATCAAAGGACTTTATTGGAAATCATCGAGAAATATCTCTGATAATTTTTGAAGCATTTCTTCAGAAGAAAGGTTCGAAGGTTTCCAGAGATTCTCATCTGCAATTTTTGGGATAAAGTACCGATGATTACCGAAGAATGTCCTCAGAAATGTTCGGAGAAAATCTCCGATGATTCCCAAGGAATATTATCAGAAATCGTTGAGAACAATCTCTGATGATTTCCGAAGAATTTCATCGGAAATCTTAAGAGAAAATTTCTAATGTTTTCCGAAGAATTTCTTCAAAAATCTTCCGATAATTTTTACAGAATTTTATCAAAAAATTTTTGGAAAAATCCGGTGGTTTTTGAAGAATTTTATCGGATATCATCAGGAAAAATCCCCGATGATTTCCGAAGAATAACTGTATTGGAAATCTTCGTGAAGAATCTTCGATGATTTTCAACGAATTTCATTAAAAATTTTTGGCAAAAAATTCGGAATATTTTCGAAGAATCTCATTGGAAATCATTCGAAAGAATCTCCAATGTTTTCCAAAAAATTTTATCGAAATTCTTCGAGAAAATTTTCCGAATAGGGAACATTCAGGGAAAAACTCGGATAGTTTTTGAAGAATTTTATCGAAAATCTTCAGGAAAAATCTTTGATGATTTCCAAAGAATATTTTCCTTGGAAATCAAGAAGAATCTCTGATGAGTTTTAAAGAATTTCATCAGGAAATTTTGAAAAAAAAATGCCGGTAATTAACGAAGAATCTCATCGGAAGTCTTTAGAAAAAATTGTCAATGTTTTTCAAGAAATTTCATCAAAATTTATTGAGAAAATTTTCTGATAATTTTTTGAGAATCTAAAGGAGATATTCGGAGGGAAACTCCGGAGGTTTTTGAAGAATTTTATCAAAAATCTTCAGGAAAAATGTTCGATGATCTTCGAAGAATTTCATCGGAAATCTTCGAGAAGCATCTCCGACGATTTTTCAGGAATTTCATCGGGAATTTTTGGGAAAAAATTCCGATTCCCGAAGAATTGAGACTCTTTCCCACTCGTGCGATAGGATCAGGATTTTTCCTCGAAGATTTTTCTTAAAATTTTTCAGAAATCGTTGGAAATTTTTTCTGGAGATATTCTCCAAAAATTGATGGACATTATTTTCGAAGATTTCCAATATTTTCTTGGAATTATCGGAGATTTTTCTCAAATTATTTTTGATAAAATTCCTTGGGGCTGATTTCCCAAGAATTTCCGAGGAAATTCCTTAAAAATCATCGGAGATTCTTCTCGAAGATTTCCAATGAAATTCTTCATAAATTATCGGAAAATTTTCCTGAAGATTTTTGAAGAAATTCTTTGGAAAACATTGGACATTTTTTCTGAAGAGTTCCAATGAAATTCTTCGAAAAAGATTTCCAAAAAAAAATTCTCCTTAAATCATCGGAGATTTTCCTCAATGATGTCCGATGAAATTCTTCGAAATGATCGGAAATTTTCCCCTAATATTTTCGATAAAACTCTTCGGAAATCAGAGGAATCTTCTCGAAGATTTCTGATGAAATTCTTTGGAAATAATCGGAGATTTTCCCCGAAATGATTCCATCGTTTTGTACGTTTGGTGCGTTTTCCACCTGTACACCACCACCATCTTTGTCTTCGCTTCTTTGAATGATTTTTGATTTGGAAGTCGCTTTGAAGAGAAAGAGAAAGCTTATGCATACAGATTGAAGCAAAACCTTAAACTTCTATCTTTCCCTTCGGAGCGACGGCTCTCACTCTGCTTTTCATCTGCTTCGACGTTAAAGCTTAATTATTTATGCATACGGCCTAATGATACGATAATAAAACGGTTATTGTGTAAAATCAGTGTTGTTTTTTCGCTACACATGGGAGTATGAAAAGTTGCCGGCCCTGGTTCGTTGAAAAGCTTTATTCCAGAGTGGCCTAAATTTGTCCGAAGGCTTGAACTTTTGCTCAGTTATGTTAGCCTGTAGTTCCAGTATGCCCAAGTGTTTTTCTGTCACTGCTTGAGAATCATATGCGTGACGGTCCGATGTATTCAACCTTACAATGGTACCAAAAATACTTTTTTGAAGCTAACGAGACCAAAAAGGAAAACAATTAGAACTTCGGATGGACTCGGGGCCACTTTGGAATGATGATCTTTGATTACTAAAAACTAAAAACCTAAATCATATCATTACAAATGTTTTCTGTTGTAGCGGAGGACATACGAGTGGCAGCGTTCTTTCTACTTTTGATTACGATTCAAATTTAAACGATACGATCGTACCGGAATCAGTGTCTCAGGTATTTTCACTTAGCATGCTATTGAAGTCGAGGGTGTTTCAGTGTGAATTCCAAGTCAGTAGAAGGTGATCGTACTTGGCGAGAGGAACAAATAATATTGTGCACGTGCATGGCCTATACTCAAGATTGAAGGGGCTGCAAGTTTTCAAAATTTAAAAGATAACGA
This sequence comes from Acanthococcus lagerstroemiae, assembly GCA_031841125.1. Classification (NCBI taxonomy): domain Eukaryota; kingdom Metazoa; phylum Arthropoda; class Insecta; order Hemiptera; family Eriococcidae; genus Acanthococcus; species Acanthococcus lagerstroemiae. Next base: position 40,946,478 of record CM063114.1, on the reverse strand, counting down.
ACTTACATCGCGATACTGATTACAAATTTGAATTCAGATTTGTAATCAGTGGTAAAATATGAAAAAAAGCCAACACAGATTAATCAAACTGAATAATTCATTTTGCATATTGAAGGAAATACACCAATTTTAGAATTATAATCAAGAATTTGAGCAACTTGCCATTTTTGAGGTAAAGGTAATAGGTGGTAATGAAAATTATTTCATATCTAGTGTGGTATTTACGGCTGCCCTTCAAAATGGATCGCGAAGAAGTTTTCACAGAGATCAAATACAATTTCAAAACTTGAAAAAATTCGTCAAGATGGCCATTAATTGGGGTTACTTCGAGAAATGAATAAAAATAATTTCCCCGCCTATTGCCTAACTCAAAAATTGAAGGTGCTACAAAAATTGAAAGTTGTGTGTTTGAACAATTTTATTCAATTTCTTTAATTTCAAGACAGATTTAGCCCCCTAAATAGCAAAGTTAGGCAATTTAGTTTGGTAAATTTCTGTGACTGCTTCAGTGTACTACGCGCCAATTACCTTTGGGGAAAAATCTGAACTAAATACGTATCAGACTCGCAATGAAAATTCGCGACTGTATTTGTACTTAACGGTCGCCCTGAATATTATGATCTCTTTCTGGCTTAGAATACTAATCTGGAACACCCTGTACTTTTTGTTTAAAAATACTGGTGTGTTTACGTTGGTTTATCACGGGTAGAAGAACTGCCGGGATCCTGCCAATTTTTGTTCAGCATGTAAATCTTGATATCTAAATCCGGCGTGTCCAGTAAAGCAAACCACCATCGATATATTCTTACTAATAATTGAACTTGGCAACTCCTCACTTCGCCATTCATTGGATACCGATACCAAGTTGTCCGTGAATGTTACTAACCTACGTTTTCCCGCAACTCTTCTCGTTCATTACATATCAATGAGACGTATATTGTATGCGAGAATATCATATTCGCGTTCAATTTTTCAGAATTTGAATGTAACCCTAAGCCGAGAATCAACTGCTGCCGAACTGCAACACTGGCTACGTGGCAACAGGTTTGGCTCGTATATCAATCGGTTCGAAAACTTTACAGTTCACGATATGCTTTCATTATCGCGGGACGATTTCATCCAAATATGCGGAATTCCGGATGGTATTCGTCTATTTAATGCCTTGTAAGTATTATTGTTTACTTTGCATTTTCCATAGTTCGTTGCACTCGCGAGTTAGGGAGTCCGCCAACCGGTACCCGAGTGTTGAATGTTCTTGTTGACTGCTACTGCTCGTATTTCAGGCCGATTGTATCGAAGCTGACTATGTACATTACAACCGAAAACAATTCTAATATCTACCATCCGATTTACTTGAAATCGTTGACTTGCCAAGAGCTAATTACTAAAGTCGCTCCTTTGGTTGGACTCAGCGCATCTCAGATACACAGTGGATTTGTTCTGGGCCCTCATAATAGTCAAATTATTATAACGGATGATCTTGTTCGCAATATAAAAGAGGAAACCCTTTTCCTCGCTGAGCTGTGTAAAGGTAACACGTTTGTACACACGTTCATACATTTGACTAACATTTTTACTGAAATATAATTGACCACAGCGCTATGCAACATTACAACATTCAGCCTAATAGTCTAAATTTCTATTTCAGAACCGACCAGCAGTTCGCGACATAAGTTGTTCTTGAAACCAATGACTCCGGCAAATAGCATTCCACCCCATTAAGCTAAAATGGAATGTTCCGTGATCGTAAGCATAGTCAATTTTTTGTTCCAACTGAATTGGAGTATTACTTATCGACCAGTCACGTTATATTCAATTATTTATTCGTATTATGTTTAGCATTAGCGTAGGGATTAGTTAAATAATAAGTTACAGTACTGTTAAGACTTTAGATGCAATCGTGTTAATATTAGAAGAGAAAAGACTTGTCAATTTAGATCTCGATATTCAGTAGTTGGATTGCTGCAAAATATACCTCAAAGGGAATGATGACAGCGTTCTTCAAGTTGATCTGTCACGTTCGCATTCAGCATGTTGTTATTTGTGGAACTGATATAATAAGATAGAGCCTTTTATGACGGTACAATTTTTTATATTGTTATCTTTATTTTCGTATTAAAATATACTGTTTAGTTTTGCTCATCTCGTTAAATATATATTTGTAGAACATAGGTAAATCCTTGTTTTTGTTGCGAGTCATCAGCTATAGCTTAATGAAGTCGAAAGTGAAATAATGGATTGTTGAGGAAACTGGAATGCTCCGGTTTTGATTTCGTGTTAATTCTGTTTACTCTTGAATCATTAATGTATTTCTGTCTGTCGAAAATAGACGATCTTATTAATTTTGTTCGTCGAGTCTCGTTTCTTGCTTTCTTACTCGAGAAATTACGAAGCATCAACGCCTCTTTCCTTTAGCTATAGTCGGCCCTAAAGCCAGCAGATTTGTATGTAGAGAGAAGAAGATATCGGTCTCCAGTTCTTCGCTTACCACATAAATTCGTTATACTAATCTCTTAAATTTGCATTCTTTTTCATCCCTTCAACTTGACAATGCATTGAAGAAATGAAAATCGAAGCACTAAATTCATCGGTAGGATGGTAAAATTAACGAAGTCCATTGAAAATATAATGGAAAATGGTTTAGGCATCTTGGAGAAAAGTTGACAGCCGAGCTTGAGGAAACAATAATTTTTGAATTCTGTATCTCTTCATGGGCGTTTGGAAGGTTAAACTACTGTTCTGAAAAAATTCTAATGGACTCGGTAAACTACCATCCAGCGTATGTTTTGTTGGAAAAGCTGACGTGCTTTTTTCCGCTTCAGAACTTAGTCTTTTTTCTCGACTTCACTTCTAGCAGTCCATCTTTCAGCAGTAATATTGAGAAAAAAAGAAAAGAAAATTAATTTATGTAATTCCCATCAGTCGACGAAATACTGAGTAATGCAAAAATCAAATATACCGTCTATCGTATTGAATTATTGAAGATCATAAAGATTATTGTCAAAATGCCGTGGTTCTGCAATTCAAGAAAAATGGCGCGAATTGAAGCGCTGCATGGAAATGGGGCCTAAAAGACCTTGTATCCTTTATCGGCAAAATACTTAACCGAGTTCTAACGTCATCAGAGTATTATGGACGCTGTTAGTTGAGCAAAAACCGGCCAAGCGATATCTGCGGGGGAGGGGCAGCAAAAACTTTCCGCGTGCTTTCCTTCTGCTATTTCCCTCCCCAAAATGGTCGTCTTGATCAGGGATGCCGAAGCCCATCCTACAAGCTTTCGTTACCAAATCTGAAAAAAAATATAAGTTCCCGCTTCCGGCTCCTATCTACCGAAGCTTGGGCCTAAAAGCCAAAAAAAAAAGTGTGAAAGCTGAAAGCCGAAGTTTCAGTTTAAGAAGCCGAAAACAGAAGCCTAAAGTTTTATTTTCAAGGTCAGAAGCTAGAAGCCGAAAGCTATAGCTGTATCTCACGGCTTCCGAACTCTGAACGTAACGCTAACGTTTAACGTAACAGGATCACACTGATGGGCATTCAAGTTCAATATAAGAACGTGCTCATCGTTCATGAAATTAACTCTTTGGCAATGTTTTGAGAAAAAGTACCTGATGAAATGATAATCTTAAGTCTCATTTCCACGACATTTGCAATATATTATCGTAAATTCCCATTGTGTAACTCAGTGTAACTGTAAATAGGCAGTGAGAAGTCCCTATAGTTACACACGGGTATAATGAGTCGCCATTTTGATTCGCATCGCGCTCGTGAATGTCGAATCTGGGTCGAATCCGACAACGCAAAGCGTACGGCCATGGCCGTGGTACGGGTACGGCGTAGTCAATTCCGCATCGACGGGCGCGATGCGAATCAAAATGGCGGCTCATTATGCCTGTAGTCCGATGATTCACAAAGTTGATTTATCATTCACCAATCCTTATCTTCTCTCCCCTCCACCCATAGGTGTTTCTTGCATCCACATGCGTTTTACGTTTATTGTTCATTCTTCAATTTTATTGCGATGGTGATAGGGCTATTATAGTTTTGGAACAGGATATTATTAAACGTTTCAGTAGTCAGTTTAGTGAGTAGAAATTCTTGTGCTCTGAATTCGCCTGAATTTTTGCTGTACAATCACGTTGAAATTTTCTTCCAAGTTTTTTATTCGTGCTTGTCTGTATTTATTAAGGTCGTTTTCACTTCCTTGGTGCTTCAGTAGATCCGTGCCAATCATCGATAGTTCAGTCACTATGAATAGAAGCAACGACGATATTTTGCAGTCTAAGAAAAGCCTGAAATGGTTCGATATACGTATCAAAAATTTCAACCACGACGTGCCTTATCAAATCAACACATTGTCTTCATTTCAAAATAATATTCGTAAAGTAAGTTCCAGAGTACTTTATTTTGAATTACGTTTGAATTTCTAATGCAGAAGATACTGAAATTTTTGTTAAAACTTCCGATTACTGTGATTCATTGTGCTTATTTCAACAATGCTGAAGACTAAAAACTCGTCGAGAGAATGTGGCAAAAAGTCGACTACAGAACTTTCGAGCTGTCTTTGCAAGTGTTTTAGTTTGGTATTCTCAACGAGAAAAACTAGGTTCTCAGAAGACAAGCCTTATTCAACCTCCGACATTAGTCCTATCTTATCACTTGTAACTGTAAATTGATAATCACCCTCATACCCCATACTCGTGAAATCACAACTGTATCTCCTGATTTCAGCAATACAGACTGGAGAACTTCACAGCTGTGCGCCAAGAAAGAGTGTCCGCTGAACGTACAATTCGTAATTTGAAACAGCTACTCAACGACATCGACGAATTGAGGAAGCAAGTTAAAGACTGTGATTTGGATAAGTTCGACAAATTGGTGTCTCAATCACGTCAACGTATTTCCACCGCCCTCAGCTCTTTTGAAGGTGAGTGTACCACTTCGGGAGAACTTTCAGTTTGTTGACAAATGGTCGGAATGCATGTCACAGTATACTTTGGACTTCGCACAAGCTAACTGATAATTGATCACGGCACACTTGTGCATCTAATTGTGTTATGTTTCCTTTAATCGCATGCGAATAGATACGCAATCTGACATTGAAACAAATACGTTTCAATTTCGTCATCTGTCGTTAGACTACGAATGAGGTCGAGTTTCATTTTCATAGTGGATGATATGATGTGGGTTGTAAGAATTTGACTAAAGGACTCCTTGGTTTGTTTACGAAAACAGAGACAGGGCATTAGGATGAATACAGAACTGGTCAGTCAGTATGTAACTCACAGCTCTCAGGTCATTAAAATCAGTGCCCATTCATTATCAGCTTTCAAATTCTAGTCGGCGTTCTGCTATTTCTAAGTGTAAATAACTGCCTATCTAATGGCCCTAATGTTGAAAGCTTTATAGTTGTCTTTGTAGATGCGAGAGGATACGTTTTTGTGTGAATAAAACTGATTCCGTAATGTTTGTACTCTCGTTACGTAATTTCGAGTACAAAGAATAGCCCCACCGAATGACACTAATGAAGCTTGATCGCGGTGTCATTTTTCTCAAGATGTGTTCGCTCGACGTTAACGCTATCAACTTTCAAAGTGAAAGTGTCAATCGCTGTTTCATTATTATTCGACTACCCTTACTCAAATCACGAAGTTATTTAGCGTGAATAAATGCGTATTGACACGTGCACGTGAACCCGATTATTTAATTACTTTGCGATGTTGCGAACGTCGTCACAGACCTGCGACGTACAGTACGACTAGAACAATGTAAACAACATTTTCTCTCACAATGACAAGGTCGTCGAAAGAATATTTCCTTTTCCTGGCATCACGCTGTTTTTTATTTATTTTCAAAAATATTCTCATTATTATTTTTTTGCAGAATTTTACAAAAGTCTTTCGCTCGACCGCAGTAATGTCAGACATTTGCGAGTTTCAAACGAAGTCGAACTCGCCAATGAGAAGAAGTTCGAGGAAGAACAACAGCAGAGACAAATTCTGTTGCAGATTGAAGAAGAGCGGTGGAACCTTCAGAACCAGCTGGAAACAGCTCGTGAAGTCGAAAAGATCGAAAGAGATTCTCAGACGGTGAACGAGATTTTTCGAGATTTGGCTAAAATTATCAATGTAAGTCTTCTTCGATATTTTTAATATTGTATTCTTCCCGAAGGTGTGAAGGTCATTACCACCTACGTACTTATTTTCCGATTGTCAAAGAGTTCGTGGTTTATAGCACAGCGAGAAATGTAATGCAGACTTCGTGTCACATTCAGGTGAAAAGTGCCCCTGAAAAATCGGTATCAAATCTCCTCTCCGTAATGAAGACTATATTCAGTCTTTCTATTCACTATTTCTGTTTTTTATTTTTCTCGCTCGCCGAGACTTCCAGACTTGTGTAAGGCTCTTTTAGTCTCACGTGCACTTTATGAAACTTTCAGACAGACGTATTTAAAACTCTTCAGTCTGAAAGCCATTTCCAAGCATATTTAAGATTCTCCAGGACTCTGAAGACTTTTCCAGTCATGTTTAAAAATTTTTAGGATTCTTCCAGACTCGTTTAAAATTGTTCAATGTCCTCCAATCTTGTTCAAGATTCCTTGAAACCTTGAAAACTTGTTTCCAAACTCTCAACTTTCACAGTCCTCATGACTTCTTCAAGACTAGATATAGAATCTTCGAGATTTAGAAACTTTTCCAAGTTGTGTAAGACTTTTCTAACTTATCCGAGGCTGTTGAATGTATTTTCAAACTTCTAAAACTATTCAGGACTTCCTTCAGATTTACTGATATTTTTCGTGATCTAGTGTTCTCCCAAGATTCTTCTACACTGACCGAAACTCTTCAAGTCTCCGTGAAATTTTTACAAATTCATGCACAGCTCTTCAAGACTTCTCTCAAGACTCACTAAGATTCAAGACCGGTTTTTGGGTGCTTAGATCCTCGTAAACTTATTTTCGTTTTTTTTTAAGTACTTCCAAACATGTTTGAGGGTTCTTCAAGATTTTTCTAGTCTCCTGCTTGTACAGGTCCAGATGTGTTTATAAATCTTGTTTCAGGCTTACCAAGACTTCTATACTGATTTAAGACTTTTTAAGTTAGAACTTTTCAGAGCATCTTTGAGAACCACAAAACCTTCTGAAAACCCCCATCACATTTTTGAAGCCCTGTCAGACTTAGAATTCTTTAAGACTCTTCTGAACGTATTCAAGACTCATTAAGACTCGTTTATGGTTCCATAAGACTTTTCAAAAATTGTTCAAGATTCTTCCGGACTTCTTTAAATGGTCTAAAAGTTTTTAATGCAATTAGATTTGAAGGCGTGAAGTTCAAAACATCCTATGTAGCAATGTCAAAAGTTCTCAGGAGAAGCAAAAAACTGTTTCAGCTCAGGTGAAGAGTGTGGGTTTGGCAAAATGGGTGCTTGGCCAATTCCTTGAAGCTTCACAGTGTTCATGTACAAATTGCGTACATCCTAAGTCCATGGGAAAGACAAGCAAAACATCCTAATTGCCATCAACATCAAACGCTTCCTGCCACTGGAGTTGGAATGTTTTGCATGGATCGCTCGCCGGCACATGTGCATGCTGCGATCTTTGGGTTGAAATTAGAAGTACGTTGAGGCTCTGTGGGCACTTAGGATGTTTAGTATTGTATGGGCGGCGGTTCTTAGAACAGTTTGCATGCACAAAACCACTTTTGCAAAAGTTGGCACATAGGATGTTTTTAATTTCACGCCTTCAGTTTGTATTTCGTATAAGGCGGTTTCTGAATTGAAAATTTTAAACGGAGGGGACTGGTGTTAAAGATGAAAATTTTCACGATTTCTAATGTAGAGACCATTTTTTTCGTTCTGCTGGTGGTTGAATCTATTCTCGACATTAATTCGATTCTGTATTGAAGTACCTACGGGAGGAACTTGGGAAATTGAAAAAGTCTCTTACGAAATTGATACCAATTTTTAGATCTTCAGAGTCGCCTGCCGCATCTTTGATATCAGACCGATCCTAAGTTGTGAATTGGATTCCTTAATAATAATAATAATAAACAGCGTTTATTGGGTATCTATAATGTACCACAACTATTTACTTGTATGGCACTACGTGCCGCGAGTGGTGAGAGGATCACGGCTCCCCCTCCCCTTTTTTCTTTACCCGCCCATTTCTGGGCATACGCCTCCCCTTTCCTCTTCCAGTTTACCCTGTCTAGGGTCTGCCTTCTCCACAAGGGTTCGAGTTCTTTTTGGAATTCATCTTTCCAGCGAGTTATTGGTCTGCCTACTCCTCTTTCGAATCCGTATGGGGTCCACCCCTCCAATTTCCTCTCCCATCACCTATCTTGTCTTTTGGATTCCTTAATAGAGCAGTTATTATTATTAACATAGACACCATTTTGTTAATCCTGCAGGTTGTGAAACTCATTTGTGACTTTAATTTTGTCTGAATGTGAGAATTAAGGTCCAACAAAAGGGGGCTATGGATTAGAAATTAGTTTATATGTTTTGAAGGTTACGGAATTCATTTCATATATCCTCGAGAACTAGGATGAAAATTAGGGAAAAGGGTGATGACTTTGAACGTCTTTCGGGGCTTTGAGCTTCTAGGGCTCGAGTTTGCACCATCAGAAGTTACAATAAACAAAAACAAAAAAAAAACGGAAAGAAAACAAACTGTAGAGTGTGAAAGATCGAATGTATATTTCGAATGCAGAATTACAACGATGGCGAATTCGAGCTGATCGAGAGATAGACTAATGATCAACTGCTGGTGATCGACTTGACTTTTTTGAACCAGGTAAAAAGGAAAAGAATGCGAGCAAGAGAGAGAAGAGAGAGAAATATGAAGCTGTTTAGAATACGAATAGACTGAGCGAGTATCACAGTAGTGGTTGTTAAAAAATGCAGTTTGGAAGGAATCCGGGGCTGCCAAGCTAAGTCAGGTCGAACAGAATGCAGTGGTGGTGTGTCGATTTTTCCTAAATACATGAATATGATACAGATGTATACAGTTCGCAGTGAGGGGTCGCCGTAGTCTTAGAAAATTTTAGAGGCTTTGTCTCCTGGCTGCATCGTAGTGCAACACCCTCGCCGACGTTGCTCGATGTTATGTCCTTTGCTTTTTGTTTATCTGTCTCTGAGTCTGGAGTGCGGCTCAGAATTTGTTCCCAAGATTTCTTTTTCGAGGGAAGGAATTATGTATTGTAAAGCGATCAATGAAGCCACGCTATCTAGTGAAAAATGGTGAAACGTTTTCTCTAATGTAAAGTTTAAAATTCTGTATCTCAGATGGGCCTGGCCCGTGACTGTTCCCATGCCCTTGATGTCTCTACATCTCTTCCTGTTGGTCTATCTGTATGCATGCTTGCCTCTCTCTAAGGACACTTGCCTCTGTTGGTCGGACTATACACATCTGGCTTGGATTCTGTGTATCTTTTCTATGGGAAGAGAGTTCTAGCACATTAAAAATGAGATCGAAATTTATGAATTCTACGGACTGTATTTCTTTTGACCTCAATATTGGGCTTAGAAAACTAGAGAAATGAGAGTACTCAGAGTTTCATGATAGTAGACGATTTAAGGAAAGACTAGACCCTCTTTGAATTGAGAAAAAGAAAGAAAAGACAAACGAACGGAGAAACAGATCTGTGATCTATTATCCTGATAACGCCATTGTAGAATATGTTTGCTTGCCTTCACTTTTGAGAGTTGGTCAGTATGAGAATTTATCAGAATAGAGACGTGTATCAAATTCGGGTTTCAGTGAGTCGGAAAGGTCTTGATTTTCGAGTCCTGAATCTGTTTTTGAGAGAAGATGACCTGTTTGTCCATTTGTTTATCTGCCTGCGTACCTGTCTGTCTATCTGCTCGAACGTGCCTGATTGCCTGTACTGAAAGCTGACTTGGCTGGTCGGTGTGGTAACCGATGCTTTTTTCTTCGTGTGCCTTGTGTAATGTAATTTTGGGATGCGGGTCGTAAATTTAGCTCCAGATAGATTTTATTCCGGCTTAATTGGCCTATGTGGGTGGCTAAGTGGCAGAGACTAATAAATGCTTTATCTCGGTTTCTAGGAAACTGAATAAGCCGAATTATTGTACTCGTGTTGGAAATCGCGTACGTGATTAAATGTGACTTGATAAGCCTCACAGGACGTATTGCTATTTCTAAAATGTGTTAACAGTTTTGCTCCGGCAATAACTATCGTACATTATTGTTTCTGCGAACGCGATATGCGTTCTTCTGCACTTCCGTGTCCCACCCACTGTCTACATACTAATTTATCTTTGAGATCGTGACGCAGACTTTAAAATAACTCCGTTGAATGAACAAATCGTGTGTGAAAATACATCTGCAAAATGCATACGAAATACGTCACATTACTGTCACGCTTGCAGAAAACGAACTTCGGATTTTCCCGGTGGAAAATGTTGGCATCAAATATGCAAAATACTTCCTGTCGGGAATTGCAAGTAGATTTTTGGAAAATTTGAAAGAATCAGCTGACGTCGATGTACTTAGATAATTTCATATCATTGGTGATGACCTGATTCGTAATGAATATGCAAACACATCGGACAACTGAAACTGGGATTCATCTGTTACATGTCCTCGTCCCTTCAGAGCCTTATCCTCGGTGGAAGGTGTGTCAGATAGACAGCTACAAATCGAATTTGTCTTTATAAACTGATAGTTGTATTCCATCCGCTGAAGTGATACCTTGCCGTACTGAGGAGGCTTGAGAGTAGAAAATGAAAATAAAAAGACCCTCTGTGAGGTTAAATTTTGTTGAAATCGCGACAAAAAGCATCTGGGCGAAGCAAACTCCGACAAGTAAAGCCTGTTGAAAGCAATGAAAACTATAACCGTATTTCTTTCCAGGAAATGTAGCTTTTCCAAGTATTAACTAGTGATAATAGCTTTCCAACAGGTATGTAGCTCCCCATTTGGATGTCTGGTAGGGAGCCACTTGGGAGAACATCATCATTGGAAAGTTTTAAAAAGAAAGTCGTAATTAAAAGAAAGTTGGAATGTGAGAAGTTTGAATGGAGTTGGTAGATTAGAGAATCTTGAGAGAGAAATGAAGAAGCTTGACCTAGGAACCCGCGGAATAAGTGAAGTAAGGTGGAAAGAGGAGAATGATTTCTGATCAGGAGACTTTAGAATAATAAATACACAGGGAATAAAACGGCAAGCAGGCATCGGAATTGTTATGAATAAACAAATAGATATAATAAAGTTATATATTATCGACAACAAATACCTGACCCGTACTTAAAACAATAATACAAGTGTATATGCCGACTAATACTCATGAGGACGAAGAGATTGTAGTCCAGGAGAATTAGCATTTTTGATGGAATTAATTGCAGCACAGCTGAAACTTGGTACGATTGTTTAGTACCCTCTTCGGAAAAGCCCCGTAATTCCCCCTTCCCCCGGTGTGAGCATCACCCCCCAGAGTCTAAAAAGTGCCCCCGGAAACAGTTTTTGGCTTGTGTCTAGCTTAAAATTGAGTTATAGGTAAAAATATTCCTTACCAAAATTAAAGAGCGTAAAATTCTCTACAAAAATGGTATCTATGTTTTTTTTTTGTGTTTTTTTTTCGTGAATCCCATGCCAACAAGATAATCGGCGTTCAAGATCACACGAGCATGTAAATATGGAGTAACCTATAACGTACGCGGTATAGGAACGCTGAAATAATCGCGAAAACATATGACTGGATGCATAGAATGTTACATGATATAATTATTTCAATTTATTGTCTTTATTATTATTATTATAAGAATTCATCTTCATCCGAGTCTACATGTATACAATTTTCTGCGTTTAAACAACCTCCTCTACAAACGCGTGGCTACAAGAGATTCCCCTTTTTACGGAAACCACAAGTTCGTGATCCCAATGCGGAAAACTTAAGTTCGTGTAAACCCGCTCGAGACCCTTGGGAAATCGACCCTCGTTAGCCCTGTCTCAACCTGGTATGTTTCCCCTCCAGCAGCCAATCAGAGCGCTCCATTCGAGGGGAGCCATCAGGTTAGACAATCACAGTACTTCATTTACGTGTAGCCCTCTCACTACCCGAGCTATACACCGGCGTTGAGACACCCGTGCTATACCCTTTATGTATGCCCTTTGTAGACCCGTCGTATAGCCCCTCTGTATGCCTCAAAGTATTCCCTTTGTAAACTGTCGTATAGCACCTCTGTATACCCGTTATGTATGCCATTTGTAGACTCGTCGTATAGCCCTCTGTTTCCCCTTGCATGAACCCCTTTGTAGACCCGTGGTATAGCCCTTCCATATACCCTTCATGAATCCCCTCTGTAAACCCGGGTAGATCCCTTCTTGTAATTCAGATACATATGAGAAGGAATGATAGGCTCTCAGCCAGTTTAAAAAAGTTTGAACATCCCTTCTATCATGCTGCACTCGCGATTCCCTCAATTCTTTATGATGTGCACTCGTTTCTGGTTGACAGTTTGTGAACTTTTTTAACCTTAGCAAAAATGAAGCATATGACAGGGGCACAAAGAATCCATTGCTGCAAAACGCTACAGGTAACACCGTGTTGATGATTCAGTCCGCCTGCACTCTTCAGAATTCGCCATGAGTGTTTGTTCGATTCGCGTTTGGATGCTAAAGAGTCGCTCTCTAGCGGCCTAATGAAATGCGGCGCGCTGATTGGTGTATTTGGACGAAAATATGATCAGGGACAAAAATGTTCTGCAAAAAAACTCAAGTTGGGCTCATCTGAAAGGAAATGATAAGGGCTGACACTTTAGTTCTCTTCAATACTGAAAATGCTAGAGCTCATTTCACCTGTACATGTTTTGGTGGTAAAAATACCCTGATCTTATTTTCGTCCACTACACTAAGGCACCTACAGGAGTGTCCAAACGCCAATAGTCATGTCGCTGCATCTATTGTCTGTCTTCAATCCGGTTTCTAAAACTAGGGCTACACTAAAACAATCTGGTCCATCGAGTATAGGGATTTAAAATGACAGCGTTCAAGCCTGTCGCATAGTGTCGCGGCAGCACTGAAAATTCAAATTCAAGTATTACGATTTACGAAATCACGGTTTTCGGGCGCTTTGTTCGTTTTTACTTTCGAGTAAGAAAGAAAATGTTTTTTTTTGTTTTTTTTTTAATCGAAAATAAATAGATAAAAGGTTCAAAAGTCTCTTTTGGCCGACATGACGCTCGGGTCGGCGTTCGTATACCGTGTACGTTGTAGGTTACTCCATATTTACATGTTAGTGTGATCTTGAACGCCAATTATCTTGGTTGGTATGGGATTCACGAAAAAAACATACATATCATTTTTGTAGAGAATTTTACGCTCTTTAATTTTGGTAAGGAATATTTTTACCTATAACTAAATTTTAAGCTAGATACAAGCCAAAGACTGTTTCCGGGGGCACTTTTGACAAAGCATTGAGAGATTTAAAGAAAGGGAAAGCTCCAGGACTGGACGAGATACCAACTGAATTATTACAGAACTTGGAGTATTGTACAATTTTCTCTGTCAGACTCAATTGAACATCCCCCCCCCCCAATAATTTGAACAATGGTGTTTGCTAGGTAGTTATAAAAGGGAAGTAATATTAAGCACGGAGAAAATAAGTTGTTAGAACGGAGGAATACTAACGGAGAAACATCACGAATTCACAATATTTATCGTAGAATACAAACGGAGGATTACGCTCACAAATTTAATTTCTATAAACGGAAACCAGTAGCGACAGGAAGTCATGCGATAATCATATACGGATACAGTATTATATCAAATTCTTTGATACTTCTTTGTTATCGAATCCACCGCATATTTGTGGACTATGGCCATTAATTGAGTGTGCAGTTTACCCAAACATTTTGATCCTCACGGGCCGGATCACATGTTAAAATCAGTGATTCGGTTGTAGTTGTCATTGACTGAGTAATCCGAATCCGAATATCGCGTCGTGTCGAATCCTGTCGTTTTTATTTTATCCGTTTGCACTATCCGTATTTCGCAGTCGATTTCAGAATTATCGTCACTACAGTCCACTCCAAATCGTTTGATTGGTATTCTAGTTTGAGTCCAGCTTGGTTGGTTTCGATTTTACAGTCATGGAATCGTTGAAAAAGGAGCGTCGGGTAATACGTTTAAATATAAATCGTATCAAAGAACAGTTAGTGAAGTTGGTCAAAATTCAACCTATGGACATTGAAACCCTGTCTAAAGTTGAAGCTTCTCTCGAAATGGATTGGTTGCCTTTGAAAGATCGGTTCGAAGCTAACACCAACCATATGTTAGAACTTTTGGATGACGAACAAGATAAAAACCAGATTGAAACTTTGCTAACTGAGTCTGACGAAGTTCGTAACTTTAATGTAGCGGTGCATGGTAAAGTAAAATCATTTCGTCGCGCATTGATGCCTTTGAAGACCCGAGAATCCTTATTACCTGGCTCAGCCGACCTAAACGCGTAATTTTCAGTGCCGTCATCTGCCCAACCTCGTTTGAAAAAAAATGGACTTCCTACCTTTGATGGTGATCTCCGTAATTTTTATAATTTCAAAAACCTGTTCGAGAACCTGGTGCACAACAGTGTCGACCTATCAAATGTGCAAAAGCTTTACTATTTAAAGCAGTCGTTGGTCGGTACAGCTGAATGCATTGTTCGCGACTTTGAGCTGAAAGATTCGTCGTATGCTGAAGCCTGGGCTCATTTCCTCAGCCGGTTCGAGAATAAAAGAGCCATCATCCGTGCTCATTTTAGAGAGCTCAAAAATCTACGGCTTATAAAAAACGAGAGTGGAATACGAAATTTACTCGACCAAGTTGACTCGCTAATCTGAGGTTTAAAGATTGCAGGAGAAAAAGTAGAAAAGACCTTCTCTCGATTTATAGCTTATCATGTAAGCACTTGCTTGGATCCGATAACGCTTCACGATTGGGAAAACTCTTTATCGACTTGTGAATCTTTCCCCACTTACGATGAGCTGCAAAAGTTTTTACAAATCAGATCATTTTCGATCGAAGAAAGAAGTATTGACTCCAGTAGCTCGAGCATTAAAGAAGCTAAGAAGCCATCCATCGAGAAAAAATCCCCACCTCCAAAAAAATCATTCAATACTAGTGTCTCAAAAACTGAATGTCGTCACTGTAAAAAAGGACAGCATCTGCTAATTGAGTGTGCAGTTTACCCAAACATTTTGGTCGCTGGTGAGGTGACTTCGACGCAAATTCTGAACAGTACGCCGAAACTGCGCACACTGGTTCAATACATATCCAAATGAAGCGAGTATCGGTGGAGTTGGCGGTAAGGTGGCCGCCAAGCGGGCATGTAATATCCAACTGATGTCACGGTTCACCCGATTTGCAATTAAAGTTGAGTGCGATGTCCTTCCAGCCACTTCCCTTCAGTATGAGGTACCAGATGGCCTATTACCTCGAGTTCAGGCATCCGCACCCACTCTAAAGCTAGCGGAAGCGAAGCTAGACTACAGTGGTATTGACATGGTCATTGGAGGTGAATACTATGAACGGTGCATTTTGAATAACACTATTTTACTCGACAGCCTCACCCTCCGAGATTCATACTTTGGCTGGACAATATCTGGTCCAATTGAGCAGTCATGTATTGAACCAGTGTGCGCAGTGTCGGCGTACTGTTTTGTAACCATCCATGATATTGATAACCAGGTTCGTCGATTCATTAATGGTGAGGAGGTGTCTAAATCCGAAAATACCTCATCAACCCAAACAGAGTGTGAAGCTCACTTTGATGCTACCTATCAGCGGTTAGAGGATGGGCGATTCAAAGTTAAACAGCCCAAGACTGGTAGTTTGGTTGGGCTGGATAGTCGTTCAAAATTCAGAGCTACACGTGCCCTGTACCGTGCTGAACGTCGAATGGACCCTGCTCGATTATTTCAGATGTTCTTAGCGCTCTCTGGCCGGAAAAAATATGTTGTAAAGTTCAAATCACAGAACAAATCCATCCAAAAATTAGCATCCGGCAAGCCAATAAAAAATTTAGTGCTGAAAAACGAAAGTTGATGATTCGTGTTTTCAGCTATAATTTAAAAAAAACAAGCAGCAATGCTGCATGACTAGGGTCGGCGAATGCTGCAATTCCTGTAGTCTGGAATTCTGCAAACTCAACAACAGGAACGCACTCTGCAATCAATTCAGTAAAACAATACTGAATTTGATTGGAAATGGGAAAGTGCAATTTTTAGAAAATCCGTTATTAATTCTGGATTACATATATTATCCAAAATTAAAACGTAATTAATCGCGAACAATGATTATTCGCTCTTTTCTTACTTTTAATCTCAACCCGAGCCGTGGAATCCGTCCTTTCATAATTAGGTACCTACTCATGAAATAATCAAAACAATGTAATTCAGAAATGTAAATAAATGGCTTCGACGACCCTAATAAAAACTTTCACGAAAAATACCCGATCAACACAGAACGACAGAACACACGAAAGACGAAACACAAAGCGAAAAGGCAGAACAACAATAATAAACCATTAACGCACTCTACATATATTCATTAATAATAAACATCCTACAAAACTACGACAGAATCGCCATCCATATTACCACTTGATAACGTCTGAGTACTGAACAACTTGAAGAACATGAACATGAACATGAATAAAAAGCGATTGCAATAGGGTCTAGCCGACCCTAAAAATTGATATAAAATTTCTCAGATTCGTATAAAGTCATAGGCGCCGACTTGGCACTTTTTGGAGGGGCGACGCCCCCCAATATTTTCAACTCAAAAATGGAAAAAGTACAAAAAATTTTACCATCAATGTTTAAATTCAACAAAAAAGAAAGAAAAAAAAGAAAACGAATAAGAAAAAATCGCTAATACCGAAATATCAGACGCGTGTCAATAAAATAATCAAAGAATAAAACCGGGCTCCGACTGATTCTGCCCCCCCCAAATATTTTCCATAAGTCGGCGCCTATGTATAAAGTGTAGTTCATTTTAAGCTCACTTATTTAAAAAAAAATACATCTTTCATCATTTTTCTTTGTGTCCATTATTGGGTGCCCATTACTGGATTTTCGAATTTTTCGGTGCCCATTATTAGCCAAAATTATGGTCGTTTTATGACCAATTTTGAACACTAATTTTTAGCTCTTTCCTCCGATCCAAAGAGAAACTTATGGCAAATTTTATCCTTCATTCTGTAATTTTCGTTTCACGTTCGCAAGTTGATCCAAAAAAAAAAAAAAAAAAAAAAAATCTTTACGGGAAAAAATTGCTCAAGGTGTCCATTACTGGCTAGGTTACCTTAAAAGGGATATTAGTAGTAGAATAGCACAAGCCAAATCAGCATTTTGTCGGAAAAGTAATCTTTTCAAATCAAAAATAAATCTGGAAATCAAAAAATTATTTTTGAAAACTTATGTTCGGAGTGTAGCCTTGTATGGATGTGAAACTTGAAACAGAGAAAAGCCGGAGTACAGATTGACCGAAGCTTCGCACAAGATATGGGGAAATGGAGAGCTGCATCAAACCGGTCGTGGGACTAATAATTTCAGTGGCGTAGCCAGGGGGGCGAATGCCTCCCCCAAGGAACCTAAAATTGAAAGTAAAATATGCAAAAATAAGCAAATTTTCACCTTTAAAACACGTTTTTTCCAATAATGTTTGCTCGAGCAGTAATTTTACCTTCATTTTTCATAAAATAATCTTCTAATATCGGCAGTTTTTAAAACCCCCAATTTTTGATTTTTCCTCCCTTGAAAATCTTACTTCGCCCCTCCCCCTTCTTGGGAAAATCCTGGCTGCGCCACTGAATAATTTCATCTCACAGTTGTACTCACCTTTTAAAAAGAATTTTTATTTCTAACCACATTCTCTCAGTGGCGTAGCCAGGATTTTCCCATAGGGGGGGGGTAAGATTTTCAAGGGAGAAGAAGTCGAAAATTGAGTTTTTTTATCGCCGATATTAAAGGACTATTTTACAAAAATGAACGTAAAATTACTACTGCTCGAGCAGAAATTTTTCGAAATAACGTGCTCGAAAGGCACAAAAATTACTCATTTTTGCATATTCTACATTCAGTTTCAGGTGCCTTGGGGAGGATTCCCCCCCCCCCCCTGGCTAGGCCACTGCATTCTCTGTAATGATTGTGTCATCCCGAGATGTACCCATATTATAATCTGCTAGCTATTTATTGCTCGCGTTTTCGGACTTTCGGACCACTGTGCACCGTTGAAGATCCGAAGCTAATAGCCAAAATCCACCAAAATGATTTCTATTATGAACATCTGTCCTTCTCTTTGTCTGTGTATCTGTCGTCTGTCTACCTGCCTGTTACTATTCATTTTACTATTAATATTGTCCGATCTATTCTGTAACTAATTCCACTTCAGCAATGTTTTCCCCTTTTTTACCATTTGAGTTCATTATTGTAATTTAAAATTACTGCAGTCGATCCTAAGGGCTCAAAAATCGCTGGCCCGTTACCTTCATTAAGATTATGAATTCGTAATTCGAGTCTCGTTATCGCACGCTCAGTTGTGTAGTTTCATCTGAAAAAAGAGAGCCCACGAAGATGTATGCCACACAGCAAAGACAAGTTGTACTTTGATTCACGCAGTAATTTCAAATAATTATATTTTCGAAGTGGCGTAACTAATTTTATCGTTTCGTGCCCTTCGCCTGAATGTTTTTTTTTCCTCGTCGGTATGGGAAAACTAATCATGTAGGAGAACACGTGACTAGTAGCAGGCAAGTGAAATGAGAAACGAATATTTCGAGTGGAATTTCAGTGCCGGAGCAAAGTTTGCTTTCCTACTCGAAATTCGAATGGAGTTTACCGTTGATTTCGCCGTGTGTACGAATCTGAAATTGATGATCGAAGTTGGCGGCAAAACGTAATCTAGCAACCTTGACATCAGTGGCGTGTTGAATGAAAGCTGACCTACCTCTACCCATTCCCTGTGAAATTGAGTTCATCTGTATTAACAACGCTGTGTATTCGTTGTTTTCAGGACCAACAACCAACGGTGGACCAGATAGAGAATACGGTCGAACAGTCTCACGAGCATGTTGTGTCGGCACAGAAGGAGCTAGCTCAGGTTGCGGCCAAGATGAACGGTGCCGTGTTCCCCGTTCTTGGCGCGGTGCTGGGAACCTGCATTGGAGGACCTGTCGGCTGTTTAGCCGGGATTAAAGTCGGAACCATAATGGGAGTTACCGGAAGTTTAATCGGTTAGTAAAACTGAGATCATGTTTAGACGCTCCTATTTATGTTCACTGTGTTGGGAGAGTGTGGTCTCCAAACAACATTAGCAGAACGTTTAGGTGGCCTGTTTGGTTACACCGCCAGTAAGCAGGCTACTTCCAACACTCAGATCGCCGTTTTTAGTACACATAATAGATGCATACAATTTCCGAAGAAGGTTAAGTAAATAAAGAGAAATACAGCACAACATGTAGAGGAAACCAAAACATACAGTCTCAATTTGCGCGTTTTCTTCAACGTCACAAACACGCTTATCACGCTTCCGGTGACGTCACAGTGTGAGTTACTGTTAGCAAAAATATCCGTCTTTGTTCCAACGAACGTATTGACCTCCGTTTCCTGTAAGAAGAACACACGGAGCAAAGATTAATATGTTACTACCTCAGAATAAAAAATTTGTTAGAAACAAGAAGTTTGTTAGCAAATGTTCAGAACCTTCTAGATTTGATGAAATGAAATTCGAGTTTCCTTGACAACGGTTTTATTTGAGAAGAAACCAGAACATAATAATACTAAAACTAAAGCATGGTACATGAGAGAGAAAAAAAACCACAGACAAAAAATGTCAGACCGCGCTGCTGAGGCTGAAAGCCCAACAGGATTAAAAATATATACCTTTGGTTTCTGTGTTTTTCTTATGGTAGTCGATACGTTTGTTGGAACAAAGACGGGTATTTTTGCTAACAGTAACCATGCAGTAACTCTCTCCGTGACGTCACTGGAAAACGCCGCCATTATACTACTGTCAACTGGGTTATTATGGGCAGCGATGGCATTCCGTTATAAATAACGTTATGCGAGAAAATAAGGTTACATCATACACAGTAACATAACAATATAGCGTTATAACGTTATACATTTTTTTGTTGGAAATTTCATCATAAATTTTCATAGTTTTCTAAATAGTTTTGAAGGCTCAACTATTGGAGGAGCCAGGGAGGCAAAAATAAAAGAAAATTATCCATAATTTCTTTCAAGAACGCTTCATTTTTTATTCCTTTAAATATAAACGTTATCAGAACGTTATTCATAACGTAATGAAACAAGAATTTGTAACGTTACAAAATAATAACATTATAAATAACGTTACTAAAATGTAACAAAACCATTCCGTTATGCCATCACCAGTGTTGTTGGACATAACAAAACAAAATGACAATTGAATTTTAGGAATTCTGTCATAATGACAAAACCATTTCTCAGTTTTGTCATATGACAAAATGGAAATGACATAACACAAAAATAAATCAATGACAAAACAAAATGACAAAACAATTTTGTCATGACTTTTTGTCATTCCAATATTACGTTGGTGGAAAAGAACAAGGATCAAGAAGTTAAGGAAGACTAGAAGAACATGGAACTAGTGTCTTAGAAAATGTATCTAAACCAACCTATGCATTAGGTCCTTTTTCTCAGACACTTTTTGTTAAAGAAGTGATCAGCTATCATTTGAAATATAAAGTTGATTGTTTTCTCCTATTGGGATTTAAACTTAGAGTTTCAAGTGTTGGCAGCCCTGCAATATGTGTGAGTGATCACATATGATTTACTGTAAGCGTGTAGCAAACTTCAACTATCATTAAGTTGATTAGAAATTCACTTTCAAAGAAAATTTGTCCTAAATTCGACTGCATCATCACCAAAAAATTAATTAATTAAAAAAAAAATAGTCGATTTGCTGAAATTATAATCAGTTTTACTGGCAGAATAATTTTTACTCGTTTTTTTTTCCTTCTTTTTTTTAACCCTAGATAGCAATGTTTCTATTTGAAAGTACACAACATGGTCACTCACTCATTTTCACCCGCTAACAACCGCGCAGGCAATTTTGCAGCGCACTCTGGTGCAGGTTTAAATCCCAATTTCTTTTTAGCCTCCAAGTATGCAACCTTTGTTAAAATAACATTGGTGATTGGTAGGATTGGATTGTATGTAAAATAGTAAAACACCTGAAAATTTGTGGATATGACTGAATGACGAAACAAAATGACAAAATAATTTTGTCAAGACATAAGAAAATTATGGAAAAACAAAATGACAAAACTCCAAACCTGACAAAACTCATAACATAACAAAAAAAAGTGAAATGCTCGTCCGAAAAAATGACAAAAAATTGTTTTGTCTAACAACACTGGCCATCACTGATTATGGGACACCGGTGGTAATATCAGCTACGCGTGACTTATCTTCTGATAACGATACTAGCGCTCCTACAATAAAAGTCAGGAGTGGTTGATATTACCCCAGTTGACAGTTACATCACCTAAACAGATAAAAAGAGGCAAGCAAAATAGAACAAATACCTATCAACCTCAAATGGTGGACAATATATTAAAAAAATGACGGGCAGGAAAATGACAAACTACAAGTGAGAAAAAGCAAAATCACTCTGGAACAATATCATACATAGGAAAATGTACCTATTGGGATGTAAAGTTGCATTAGAGTGCGCTGCAAAATCACCTGCGCGGGTGAAAATGAATGAGTGATCATGTGTACTTTCAAATGGAAACACTGCTATCTTCAGGAGGGTAAAAAATCAAGTAAAACTTATTCTGCCAGTAGAACTGATTATAATTCAATTTTTTGGTGATGATGCAGTTAAATTTAGGACAAATTTTCTTTGAAAGTGAATTTCTAATCGACTTAATGATAGTTGAAGTTTGCTATACGTTTACGGTAAATCATACGTGATCATTCACACATATGCAGGGCTGCAAACACTTGAAACTCTTTAAGTTTAAATCCCAATAAAGTACTGAAGACTGTTCACCTATATAGAACTTAGTACAAGAAATAACCAAGCAGTGACAAAACAGAGACACAAGACGGGGAAGACTACAGTGGAGCTTACAGATTGGACTGCGAATATTGGAACACTATTTCACAATTACAATGAAGGAACATGAAAAATCACAGGCACTCAGGATTGGGACTGAGCAAATTGTAGAAGCGCTAGTGCAGAATAGGTATTTTTTGATAAGCGAACGGTGATTTAACGTAACACAGTGAGTTACAGTTCTTGGTTACTGTTAGCAAAAATACCCACTTTTGGCCAATGAACACGTTCTGACTCTCCTAAAAAAAAAACACAGGGAGCAAAGATCATTATGTTACTACCTGAGAATAAGAAATTTGTTAGTAACCAGACGTTTATTAGAATATGCTAGAAACCTTCTGGATTAAAAATGTATACCTTTGGTTTCTGAGAAATTTCTTATTCTCAGGTAGTAACATAATGATATTTGCTCCGTTTGTTTTTCTTATGGGAGTCAAAGTAACCGTTTAGTTCCGGCGTTGTTGTTGCTGTTTGCACAGTCCAAATGACATAACAATATTTGGCGAGCATTCAAATGGCAACCGGCACGATAACAAAAATCAGACTGCAAATTCAGAATCGATGTATTAGAATGTATAGGGTTTTTTGACACCCCATTCCTCTTCTTTATTTTTACAACGTTTTTCAAGGCAGAATAAAATAATTGCAATATCTTTCCTATAGGATATGTAAATAGCTTTAAGTTTTATACGAACCATCTTACATTTTGCCCCGTACTAGATTAGTTATAATTTCTGATTTTGTCTCATTTCAACAGTTACAGCTTCAGTCTTAATATTGATCTTTACACCTATATGAGCTCTATACCAAATTTCATACTTTCATGTTGAAGCATGCGGTTTGTCCCCTATCTCGTACTACCTACAAAGACTGTCGCTAAGTAACTGAGACTAAAATTTGTACGGCCCACCTGACTACCTATTGGCGTTTCAACGTAGTAGGGGAATAATATGGTTCATTACCTATTGATTGAGACTACGCCGAGCTCATTTGATTGAAAACTCACTGTTCCATACCAGTTTGAAAGAAACCATATGCGTTGACCCCTCCAGATTTTTTAAAGATTTTTTCAAAAAAGGAAAAAAAGCATACAATTACAACATTTTCTATTAATTATCATCTTCATTAAGTACACGAAAATATATTTTTTAAATAACGCCATTCATGGCTATACAGGTGTGCATTTGTTCTTGCCATTTATCAAACGTTTTTGCGTAGTCTGCCGCCGGTAACGAGGAGAAAAACATCTGCGCTGCAGTGATGACTTCTTGATTCATATTGAATTGACGACCTTTTAAGGCTGCCTTCAGTTGAGGAAATAACCAAAAATCGCGGGGGGCGAGGTCAGAACTATACAGGGGTGGGAGTGAATTGTGATTTTTTTGTTTTCTGCGTACTCCTGGAATGTTCGAGCCATATACGGGCGTGCATTATCGTGGTGTAAACTGAAATTAGAAAACAGAACCTAAAAATTTGGAGGGTCGTGCAAACTAGTTTTACTAAAGTGCGCACAACTTGTTGATGGTACGAGGTGGAAAGGAGAACCAAGTTGCTGTGGATACAAAGATGTCCCCTCTTCACGACCGGGCGATCGGAACCCTACGCAGTGTTGTAAAAATTAGAAAAAATTAGTCTGTTACTTAGCGACAGCCTTTGTATTATTAACCCTTCCAGTGGCAAGAATGTTCCATCCATAGGGGAATGTTTGTTTTCATTGATTATTATGATAACGACTACTATTCCAACAGACATGATGCAGAAACTGCCTAACTCCTGAATTCTAGTAGGAAAGGGGAAAAGAAAATTCCAAATGTCCTACTTTAATTTTGAAAGGAATTGATCGGGACATGCGCTGATTATTGTAGAACAGACGAGATTCATGAAAATTTTTTGAGGAAAAAAAAATTGGAGAAATTGGAGAGGGAAGAATTACAAGTTTTAATTGAAAAATAAAACTTCACCGCTCGCCACTCAAACCACAAACTGTTTCACCATTACGACGATCGAATTTTTATAAATTAATAATTGACACAAAAGAAACTAGCACGCCAAATCTTGGCTTTTACAATTCCCTGAGTACTGTAGTAGGAAAACTATGTTTTGTATGACAATGACAGAATAACCTAATGCCGAAGAATCATGTTCAAAACTTCGTGAAATTTGTAGAAAATTTTTTCATTGACATAATTGTTAGGTGCTCTACATTGAAATAATTAGAAAAGTATTCTGTGAAAGCGAATTTTGTAGTAGGAAACCCAGAACTTGACACATTTCTATTTCTAAGAAGAAAACACAAGATTTGTTCTTCAGTATTTCTCTCTGAGTTGCGTACGGTATTTTTCTTTTTCAGTGCCTTCTCAGAAAGTGCAAGACTAAAAGATAAACTACGAGTAGCAGGAAGGCAATGAGGTACTTTCTGTTTAGGTGTTGATTCCCCCCCCCCCTCAAAATGTACTGAGAAAGTTTATCATAATATTATCATCAATTTAACCTTCAGAAAGTGAAGTTTCCAATCTGCATCTAAATGGATTTTATGTGATTATGCCGGGAAGGAAATAACCATTTGCTTCTCTCAGACAGAAAGTGATTACTTTTTCAACGATTTCTCGAGAAAGAAGTAACAGAGATAAAGCGATATTCCCAAGAGGAGATTTGGTAACATTCTGAAGAAAAAAAATCATAGTTGAAGTAAACGATGTCAGTAGTGCGATTACTGAACTCGCCTACGAATCGTACAGCATACTTCGCACTCGTAAGACTTCTTTCGCTCCAGTATTACGAGCAGACTAAGAAAAGTATTCTCTCAGTGCTTTGGGATGATTCATCCAGCAAGGCTCCACAATTCCTTATGAGTAAAACTGATCCGCCACTTCGATTTTTCAAAAGCAGCCAGATTTCTCCACATGCACTCAATTTTTCCCGTTTTTGGTTTCTACGTGGAAACAGACACTGAGTGCCATATAAAAATGATGCAAATCAACTGGTAGGATATTATTCGATTTTTTTTTTAAATTTTGGAACTAGCAAATTCGTGTTATCTTTACCCTAAATAATCAAAATGGATGAATAATAATTGTTAGATGAATTTAGGGTGTATTCGGAACATTAAGTTCAAAACTTTAATCAAAATTTCAAGCCCTTGTGATATGAAGGAATGTTGAATGTCTTTCCGCAATTAAAATGACTCATTTGTAACTATAGAGCCTTAACCCTTTCACTGGCGAGAATGTTCCATCCGTAGGGGAATGTCTATTTTTATTGATTATGATAACGACCACTATATTCCAACAGACATGATGCATAAATTGCCTGACTAACTCCTGAATTCTAGTAGGAAATGGGAAAAGAAAATTTCCTACTTCAATTTTGACAGGAATCGATTGAGACATGCACTGATTATCGTAGAACAGATGGGATTCAAGAGAATATGGAAATTTTTTTGGGGAAAAATGGAGAGATTGGAGAGGGAAGAATTACAACTTCTGATTGGAAATAAAACTTCACTGTTCGCCACTCAAAACACGAACTGTTTCACTATTACAACTTTCAAATTTTCATGATTGTTTACGATTCCTTGAGTACTGTAGTAAGAAAACTATGTTTTGCATGGCGATGACAGAATAACCCAATGCCAAAGAATGATTTTCAAAACTAAAAATTATTCCTCCTCACGATTTTGAAACTTTTGGAAAAATTTTTGATTAACATAATTGTCAGGTGCTCTACATTGAAATAATTGGAAAAGTATTCTGTGAAAGCGAATTTTGTAGTAGGAAATTCAGAACTTGATATTATATTTCTATTTCTAAGAAGTATTATTTTAGAGCACTCTCATTTCTTCCTATAATTTACAGAATTGAAGATACGGTTTCCAAACTGCCCTTAGTCCAAAAAAAATCGAAATGCGGTTTTCAGCGCTACCTAGTGGCCAATGCGAGCACTACAAAAGTAACTTTATAGAATCTCGATACTTCGTTCGATGGTCATTACGCGCATTCAAAGAGCAGCGGTGAGCTGACATGAAGAAAGGGACCTTCATGTATTACGTCCAGTGCCAAACTGCCCTTTGTCCACGACTTTCGATCACTTTTCCTTCAATAATTCTAGATAGGCTATATTCTCATTTTTGTGCGTCTTTGGTAGTATGGTAGAGGATTCAGGCTACTCGGTTGTACCATTTACAGAAGTTTTAAATGAACTGGTACAGTGTAGCACAGTTTTTATCGATTTCCCCAAAAAATAATTTTTGGACTAAGGGCAGTTTGGAAACCGTATCTTCAATTCAGAAAGTATTTCCTTATAGGCATACATGAGAGAAGCACTGCATTAGAATCGTCGCAGAAGTATACGCTCAACCTCAGAGTTTTGTAATAAGATTTCCGGAGAGGTGCCTACTTACATCTTGGAACAATATTCTGACGCCGAAATCCCACTTCCCACAACGCACTGTAGAATTTTAGAAAAAATTGTTTGTGGAGATAACTCACTTCCTTCAATAATGTAGATACCTGGTTCTGGAAAAATGTTAGCAAGAACTGTATATGATAGACACTCAGCTGTGAGATCATTATGAAAATTCCATAAAGTGTAGTAGAAAAAGGGAGTTTTCTAATAGTATTTTTCAAAAAATGTAATCGTACACATCTGAGGTATTCCTACTGCAAGACTCACGTTGAGGAAATACGAGTAGTCTTCTGTTGATCTCAAAGCTGAGGGGCGAACCTGTACGCTCTTGAGAAAATGTTTCCAAAATTCTACAATCTTCAAAAGAAGTAAAACTTATCCTACAGAATTCTTTCAAAAGATACGAGTGTGCATGTGAGGATTCCTAATACACTACTGAAACTGAGGAATAATTTCATGGTGATCTGAAAGCTGAGCGAGTACCATATACACCCTTCAGAAATTTTTCCAAAATTCTGCGATGTCTAGTAGGAAGTAAAACATCTCAAATAGTATCATTCCAAAAAATATGAGCGTGTATGCCGCAAGGATTCCTACCATAAAACCCAAGTTGAGGAAGTAATATTATTCTCATCTTACAGATAAGAGACAAACACATACGTTCTTGGGAAAATTTTTCTGAATTTTGGCATATTACAGTTAAAAGTGCATGTTCTCCAACCAAATCCATTTGTTAGTGTATATGCCCCTAAAATTCCTAACAGAGAACTCCAGTTAAGGAAATAATTTTGTGCTGATCTCGAGGGCTAGTGACAAACATGTAAGTCCTTGAAAAAAATTTCTCTTCATCTCGATATATTGTAGTAGGAAGTGAGTATTTTCCAAGCCAACGGATTTGAAAAGACTTCTGCAACAGTATTCTATCAAGAGATACGAGTGTACACGCCGCGAGGATTCCTACAATAAAACTCAAGTTGAGGAAACAATATTCTGCTCATCTCCCGATGCGCAATCCGTTACCCTTTAGTTACCCAGTTACCCGGGTAACTTGTGGGATTTTGCGCATCGGGCTTGAGACTGAGTGACGATCCTGTACGTTTTTGAGAAAATGTTTTCAATATTCCAAAATGTGTAGAAGAAACTAAGACTCCCCCCATAAGATATGTTTGTGAATGCCGGAACTAGTCCTACTACAGAACTTATCTTGAGGAAATAATTTTATTCAAATCCTAAAGCTGAGTAACTAGCAGGTACATCCTTGGAAAAATTTATTCGGTTCACTGTGTACTGCAGTAGGAAGTGGGTTTTCTCCAGCCTGATGCATTTCACAGATGTAAGTGTATATGTCCCTAAAACCACTTCTAGAGGAATCAAGCAGAGGAAATAATTTTATGCTGGTCTCATAGCTGAGTGGTAAACTTGTACGTTCTCGAGAAGATTTTTCTAAAATTCTATTGTGGTAGGAAGTAAAACTTTTCCAATAGTAATATTTCAGTAGACATGAGTGTATATTATTCAAGGGTTCCTACTACAAGTCTCAAGTTGAGGAATTAATTTTCACAATGATCTCACAGCTGAGTGTCCATCATAGTCCTTGCAAACATTTTTCCGGAACCAGGTACATTGTAGGAGGAAGTGGGTTATCTCCACAAACCATTTTTTCTAAAATTCTATAGTGCGTTGGATTTCGGTGTCAGAATATTGTTCCAAGATGTAAGTAGGCACCTCTCTGGAAATCTTATTACAAAACTCTGAGGTTGAGCGTATACTTCTGTGACGATTCTAATGCAGTGCTTCTCTCATGTATGCCTATAAGGAAATACTTTCTGAATTCTGTAAATTATAGGAAGAAATGAGAGTGCTCTAAAATAATGCTACTTAGAAATAGAAATATAATTCAAGTTCTGGATTTCCTACTACAAAATTCGCTTTCACAGAATACTTTTCTAATTATTTCAATGTAGAGCACCTGACAATTATGTTAATCAAAAATTTTTCCAAAAGTTTCAAAATCGTGAGGAGGAATGATTTGTAGTTTTGAAAATCATTCTTCGGCATTGGGTTATTCTGTCATTGCCATACAAAACCTAGTTTTCCTACTACAGTACTCAGGGAATCGTAAAAAAACCAAAATTTGGCACGCTAGTTTCTTTTGTGTCAATTATTAATTTATGAAGATTCGAAAGTCTTAATGGTGAACAGTTCGTGGTTTGAGTGGCGAGCAGTGAAGTTTTATTCCCAATCAGAAGTTGTAATTCTTCCCTCTCCAATCTCTCCATTTTTCCCAAAAAAAATTTCCATATTCTCTTGAATCCCCTCTGTTCTACGATAATCAGTGCATGTCCCAATCGATTCCTGTCAAAATTGAAGTAGGAAATTTTCTTTCCCCATTTCCTACTAGAATTCAGGAGTTAGTCAGGCAATTTATGCATCATGTCTGTTGGAATAGTGGTCGTTATCATAATCAATAAAAATAGACATTCCCGACTACGGATGGAACATTCTCGCCAGTAAAAGGGTTAAGGCTCTATAGTTACAAATGAGTCATTTTAATTGCGGAAAGACATTCAACATTCCTTCATATCACAAGGGCTTGAAATTTTGATTAAAGTTTTGGACTTAATGTTCCGAATACACCCTAAATTCATCTAACAATTATTATTCATCCATTTTGATTATTTAGGGTAAAGATAACACGAATTTGCTAGTTCCAAAATTTAAAAAAAAAAATCGAATAATATCCTACCAGTTGATTTGCATCATTTTTATATGGCACTCAGTGTCTGTTTCCACGTAGAAACCAAAAACGGGAAAAATTGAGTGCATGTGGAGAAATCTGGCTGCTTTTGAAAAATCGAAGTGACGGATCAGTTTTACCCATAAGGAATTGTGGAGCCTTGCTGGATGAATCATCCTAAAGCACTGAGAGAATACTTTTCTTAGTCTGCTCGTATTACTGGAGCGAAGGGAGTTTTACGCGTGCGA
Source organism: Acanthococcus lagerstroemiae (assembly GCA_031841125.1). Lineage (NCBI taxonomy): Eukaryota > Metazoa > Arthropoda > Insecta > Hemiptera > Eriococcidae > Acanthococcus > Acanthococcus lagerstroemiae. The sequence goes on along the minus strand of CM063114.1, from coordinate 40,916,984 downwards.
AGTGTGCTGTACGATTTGTAGGCGAGTTCAGTAATCGCACGACTGACATCGTTTGCTTCAACTACGATTTTTTTTTCATCAAAATGTTACCAAATCTCCTCCTGGGAATATCGCTTTATCTTTGTTACTTCTTTCTCGAGAAATCGTTGAGAAAGTAATCACTTTCTGTCTGAGAGAAGGAAGTGGTTATTTCCTTCCCGGCATAATCGCATAAAATCCATTTAGATGCAGATTGGAAACTTCACTTTCTGAAGGTTAAACTGATGATAACATGATAAACTTTCTTAGTACTTTTTTTTTTTGGGGGGGGGGGAGAAGAAAAAATCAACGCCTAAACAGAAAGTACCTCATTGCCTTCCTGCTACTCGTAGCTTATCTTGTAATCTTGCACTTTCTGAAAAGGCACTGAGAAAAAAAATAAAAAAATACCGTACGCAACTCAGAGAGAAATACTGAAGTACAAATCTTGTTTTTTCTTCTTCGAAATAGAAATATGTCAAGTTCTGGATTTCCTACTACAAAATTCGCTTTCACAGAATACTTTTCTAATTATTTTAATGTAGAGCACCTGACACTTATGTTAATCAGAAATGTTTCCAAAAGTTTCAAAATTGTGAGGAGGAATGATTTGTAGTTTTGAAAATCATTCTTCGGCATTGGGTTATTCTGTCATTGCCATACAAAACCTAGTTTTCCTACTACAGTACTCAGGGAATCGTAAAAAAACCAAAATTTGGCACGCTAGTTTCTTTAGTGTCAATTATTTATGAAAATTCGGAAGTCGTAATGGTGAAACAGTTCGTGGCTTGAGTGGCGAGCAGTGAAGTTTTATTTTCAATCAGAAGTTGTAATTCTTCCCTCTCCAATCTCTCCATTCCCCCACCCCCCCAAAAAAAATCCATATTTTCTTGAATCCCCTCTGTTCTACGATAATCAGTGCATGTCCCAATCAATTCCTGTCAAAATTGAAGTAGGAAATTTTCTTTTCCCATTTCCTACTAGAATTCAGGAGTTAGTCAGGCAATTTATGCATCATGTCTGTTGGAATAGTGGTCGTTATCATAATCAATAAAAATAGACATTCCCCTATGGATGGAACATTCTCGCCAGTGAAAGGGTTAAGGCTCTATAGTTACAAATGAGTCATTTTAATTGCGGAAAGACATTCAACATTCCTTCATATCACAAGGGCTTGAAATTTTGATTAAAGTTTTGGACCTAATGTTCCGAATACACCCTAAATTCATCTAACAATTATTATTCATCCATTTTGATTATTCAGGGTACAGATAAGACGAATTTGCTAATTGCAAAATTAAAAAAAAAAAATGGATAATATCCTGCCACTTGATTTGCGTCATTTTTATGTGGCACTCAGTGTCTGTTTCCACGTAGAAACCAAAAACGGGAAAAATTGAGTCCATGTGGAGAAATCTGGCTGCTTTTGAAAAATCGAAGTGGGAGACCAGTTTTACCCATAAGGAATTGTGGAGCCTTACTGGATGAATCATCGCAAAGCACTGAGAGAATACTTTTCTTGGTCTGCTCGTAATACTGGAGCGAAGGGAGTTTTACGAGTGCGAAGTGTGCTGTACGATTCGTAGGCGAGTTCAGTAATCGCACGACTGACATCGTTTACTTCAACTACGATTTTTTTCTCTTCAAAATGTTACCAAATCTCCTCCTGGAAATATCGCTTTATCTTTGTTACTTCTTTCTCGAGAAATCGTTGAGAAAGTAATAACTTTCTGTCTGAGAGAAGGAAATGGTTATTTCCTTCCTTCCCGGCATAATCGCATAAAATCCATTTAGATGCAGATTGGAAACTTCACTTTCTGAAGGTTAAATTGATGATAATATGATAAACTTTCTCAGTACAATTTTTTTTTTTTGGGGGGGGGGGGAAGAAGAAAAAATCAACACCTAAACAGAAAGTGCCTCATTGCCTTCCTGCTACTCGTAGCTTATCTTGTAATCTTGCACTTTCTGAGAAGGCACTGAGAAAAAAAATAAAAAAATACCGTACGCAACTCAGAGAGAAATACTGAAGTACAAATCTTGTTTTTTCTTCTTCGAAATAGAAATATGTCAAGTTCTGGATTTCCTACTACAAAATTCGCTTTCACAGAATACTTTTCTAATTATTTTAATGTAGAGCACCTGACACTTATGTTAATCAGAAATGTTTCCAAAAGTTTCAAAATTGTGAGGAGGAATGATTTGTAGTTTTGAAAATCATTCTTCGGCATTGGGTTATTCTGTCATTGCCATACAAAACCTAGTTTTCCTACTACAGTACTCAGGGAATCGTAAAAAAACCAAAATTTGGCACGCTAGTTTCTTTAGTGTCAATTATTTATGAAAATTCGGAAGTCGTAATGGTGAAACAGTTCGTGGCTTGAGTGGCGAGCAGTGAAGTTTTATTTTCAATCAGAAGTTGTAATTCTTCCCTCTCCAATCTCTCCATTCCCCCACCCCCCCCCCAAAAAAATTCCATATTTTCTTGAATCCCCTCTGTTCTACGATAATCAGTGCATGTCCCAATCAATTCCTGTCAAAATTGAAGTAGGAAATTTTCTTTTCCCATTTCCTACTAGAATTCAGGAGTTAGTCAGGCAATTTATGCATCATGTCTGTTGGAATAGTGGTCGTTATCATAATCAATAAAAATAGACATTCCCCTATGGATGGAACATTCTCGCCAGTGAAAGGGTTAAGGCTCTATAGTTACAAATGAGTCATTTTAATTGCGGAAAGACATTCAACATTCCTTCATATCACAAGGGCTTGAAATTTTGATTAAAGTTTTGGACCTAATGTTCCGAATACACCCTAAATTCATCTAACAATTATTATTCATCCATTTTGATTATTCAGGGTACAGATAAGACGAATTTGCTAATTGCAAAATTAAAAAAAAAAATGGATAATATCCTGCCACTTGATTTGCGTCATTTTTATGTGGCACTCAGTGTCTGTTTCCACGTAGAAACCAAAAACGGGAAAAATTGAGTCCATGTGGAGAAATCTGGCTGCTTTTGAAAAATCGAAGTGGGAGACCAGTTTTACCCATAAGGAATTGTGGAGCCTTACTGGATGAATCATCCCAAAGCACTGAGAGAATACTTTTCTTGGTCTGCTCGTAATACTGGAGCGAAGGGAGTTTTACGAGTGCGAAGTGTGCTGTACGATTCGTAGGCGAGTTCAGTAATCGCACTACTGACATCGTTTACTTCAACTATGATTTTTTCTCTTCAAAATGTTACCAAATCTCCTCCTGGAAATATCGCTTTATCTTTGTTACTTCTTTCTCGAGAAATCGTTGAGAAAGTAATCACTTTCTGTCTGAGAGAAGCAAATGGTTATTTCCTTCCTTCCCGGCATAATCGCATAAAATCCATTTAGATGCAGATTGGAAACTTCACTTTCTGAAGGTTAAATTGATGATAATATGATAAACTTTCTCAGTACAATTTTTTTTTTTTGGGGGGGGGGGGAAGAAGAAAAAATCAACACCTAAACAGAAAGTGCCTCATTGCCTTCCTGCTACTCGTAGCTTATCTTGTAATCTTGCACTTTCTGAGAAGGCACTGAGAAAAAAAATAAAAAAATACCGTACGCAACTCAGAGAGAAATACTGAAGTACAAATCTTGTTTTTTCTTCTTCGAAATAGAAATATGTCAAGTTCTGGATTTCCTACTACAAAATTCGCTTTCACAGAATACTTTTCTAATTATTTTAATGTAGAGCACCTGACACTTATGTTAATCAAAAATGTTTCCAAAAGTTTCAAAATCGTGAGGAGGAATAATTTGTAGTTTTGAAAATCATTCTTCGGCATTGGGTTATTCTGTCGTCGCCATACAAAACATAGTTTTCCTACTACAGTACTCAGGGAATCGTAAAAAAAACCAAAATTTGGCACGCTAGTTTCTTTTGTGTCAATTATTTATGAAAATTCGGAAGTCGTAATGGTGAAACAGTTCGTGGCTTGAGTGGCGAGCAGTGAAGTTTTATTTTCAATCAGAAGTTGTAATTCTTCCCTCTCCAATCTCTCCATTCCCCCACCCCCCAAAAAAAAATTCCATATTTTCTTGAATCCCCTCTGTTCTACGATAATCAGTGCATGTCCCAATCAATTCCTGTCAAAATTGAAGTAGGAAATTTTCTTTTCCCATTTCCTACTAGAATTCAGGAGTTAGTCAGGCAATTTATGCATCATGTCTGTTGGAATAGTGGTCGTTATCATAATCAATAAAAATAGACATTCCCAACTATGGATGGAACATTCTCGCCAGTGAAAGGGTTAAGGCTCTATAGTTACGAATGAGTCATTTTAATTGCGGAAAGACATTCAACATTCCTTCATATCACAAGGGCTTGAAATTTTGATTAAAGTTTTGAACTTAATGTTCCGAATACACCCTTAATTCATCTAACAATTATTATTCATCCATTTTGATTATTCAGGGTAAAGATAACACGAATTTGCTAATTGCAAAATTAAAAAAAAAAAATGGATAATATCCTGCCAGTTGATTTGCGTCATTTTTATGTGGCACTCAGTGTCTGTTTCCACGTAGAAACCAAAAACGGGAAAAATTGAGTCCATGTGGAGAAATCTGGCTGCTTTTGAAAAATCGAAGTGGGAGACCAGTTTTACCCATAAGGAATTGTGGAGCCTTACTGGATGTATCATCCCAAAGCACTGAGAGAATACTTTTCTTGGTCTGCTCGTAATACTGGAGCGAAGGGAGTTTTACGAGTGCGAAGTGTGCTGTACGATTCGTAGGCGAGTTCAGTAATCGCACGACTGACATCGTTTACTTCAACTACGATTTTTTTCTCTTCAAAATGTTACCAAATCTCCTCCTGGAAATATCGCTTTATCTTTGTTACTTCTTTCTCGAGAAATCGTTGAGAAAGTAATAACTTTCTGTCTGAGAGAAGGAAATGGTTATTTCCTTCCTTCCCGGCATAATCGCATAAAATCCATTTAGATGCAGATTGGAAACTTCACTTTCTGAAGGTTAAATTGATGATAATATGATAAACTTTCTCAGTACAATTTTTTTTTTTGGGGGGGGGGGGAAGAAGAAAAAATCAACACCTAAACAGAAAGTGCCTCATTGCCTTCCTGCTACTCGTAGCTTATCTTGTAATCTTGCACTTTCTGAGAAGGCACTGAGAAAAAAAATAAAAAAATACCGTACGCAACTCAGAGAGAAATACTGAAGTACAAATCTTGTTTTTTCTTCTTCGAAATAGAAATATGTCAAGTTCTGGATTTCCTACTACAAAATTCGCTTTCACAGAATACTTTTCTAATTATTTTAATGTAGAGCACCTGACACTTATGTTAATCAGAAATGTTTCCAAAAGTTTCAAAATCGTGAAGAGGAATAATTTGTAGTTTTGAAAATCATTCTTCGGCATTGGGTTATTCTGTCGTCGCCATACAAAACATAGTTTTCCTACTATAGTACTCAGAGAATCGTAAAAAAACCAAAATTTGGCACGCTAGTTTCTTTTGTGTCAATTATTTATGAAAATTCGAAAGTCGTAATGGTGAAACAGTTCGTGGCTTGAGTGGCGAGCAGTGAAGTTTTATTTCCAATCAGAAGTTGTAATTCTTCCCTCTCCAATCTCTCCATTCCCCCCCACCAAAAACAAAAAAATTCCATATTTTCTTGAATCCCCTCTGTTCTACGATAATCAGTGCGTGTCCCAATCGATTCCTTTCAAAATTGAAGTAGGAAATTTGAAATTTTCTTTTCCCATTTCCTACTAGAATTCAGGAGTTAGTCAGGCAATTTATGCATCATGTCTGTTGGAATATAGTGGTCGTTATCATAATCAATAAAAATAGACATTCCCCTATGGATGGAACATTCTCACCAGTGAAAGGGTTAAGGCTTTATAGTTACAAATGAGTCATTTTAATTGCGGAAAGACATTCAACATTCCTTCATATCACAAGGGCTTGAAATTTTGATTAAAGTTTTGAACTTAATGTTCCGAATACACCCTTAATTCATCTAACAATTATTATTCATCCATTTTGATTATTTAGGGTAAAGATAACACGAATTTGCTAGTTCCAAAATTTAAAAAAAAAAAATCGAATAATATCCTACCAGTTGATTTGCATCATTTTTATATGGCACTCAGTGTCTGTTTCCACGTAGAAACCAAAAACGGGAAAAATTGAGTGCATGTGGAGAAATCTGGCTGCTTTTGAAAAATCGAAGTGGCGGATCAGTTTTACCCATAAGGAATTGTGGAGCCTTGCTGGATGAATCATCCCAAAGCACTGAGAGAATACTTTTCTTAGTCTGCTCGTAATACTGGAGCGAAAGAAGTCTTACGAGTGCGAAGTATGCTGTACGATTCGTAGGCAAGTTCAGTAATCGCACGACTGACATCGTTTACTTCAACTACGATTTTTTTTTCTTCAAAATGTTACCAAATCTCCTCCTGGAAATATCGCTTTATCTTTGTTACCTCTTTCTCGAGAAATCGTTGAGAAAGTAATAACTTTCTGTCTGAGAGAAGGAAATGATTATTTCCTTCCCGGCTTAATCGCATAAAATCCATTTAGATGCAGATTGGAAACTTCACTTTCTGAAGGTTAAATTGATGATAATATGATAAACTTTCTCAGTACATTTTGGGGGGGGGGGGAATCAACACCTAAACAGAAAGTACCTCATTGCCTTCTTGCTACTCGTAGCTTATCTTGTAATTTTGCACTTTCTGAAAAGGCACTGAAAAAAAAAATTACTGTACGCAACTCAGAGAGAAATACTGAAGTACGAATCTTGTGTTTTCCTCCCATGCCTTTAGCTCGTGCTCTAAACTCAACAATCATTTCACTATTTTTTCCTTACTTGTGTAATATACCATTTTTATTCATCGAATTTGCTCTTACTTTCCTGGTCGCGCCTCTGCATTGCCAACCCGAATTTCGCTGTATAGTTCGTACATTGTTTGACAATCCGTTTCACCTTTCTTTGAAACGCGTAGCGATCCTTGTCAAACTTACTGACATGAATGCTTTTGTTGAGGAAAAGCGATGTTAAAGTAGTATACGCTTATCACACTAATCATGTATCGTATAACCACTGGATCAATGGTTTTCAGGATTCTCTGGTGGAAAAGTTCTCAAAAGCAGGCAGCAGAAAATCCAAGAAGAGATAATGGAGAGGGAGGCGAACAAAGCAGCCGTTTAGTCAAAATGTGAGCTTATGATTGTATTACGGTTACTCGATGGCCAAAATGAAGGGAAGAAATCATAAACGTATTTGTTCAATTTTATCGACCATTTTATCATGTTTTGTTATATTTTGTTACCTACGTTGGATTGTTTTTATACCTATTTTGTTAAGAAGTTACGTGTTACTATATTGATTTTATAGCAAATTATTTGCCGAAAGTGATCAGATGAGACTGATGTAGTTGTTAATATGAGTATTAAGTAGGTACTTCCCTTTGGTGAAATTCGTTTAGTCGAAGAAATTACATCGAGCAAAGTTATGAACGTTTAAATATACTTGTAATTCGTATTGATGCTCTGATCCCACGACTTGAAAATGGAATTATTTTGTGAACTTGTATCGAAAATTGATTATTCGCTATTTAATTAGACTCGTGCTGTGAAGTGATATGTATTTTGTTTTCTGTAATAATGAATATTAACGGTGCCATTTCCAAAGTTAATCCCAAGTTAACGGTCAAGATTTTAATTTTTTATGTGGGCGTTTAAGATCAAGTGGCATTTTAATTTAGTCATTTATATTGTTATCTTCTTTTTGTGTACTTTAGTTAGTAATAATTAGTTTTTATATGATTATTAGTATTACAATGATACGAAATTGTTGTAATTACTCGTCTGAGTTCACTTTGTATTACGATAATTCTGGTCATTTCCTATTTATGTGATTTATTTGAAATATCTAATTACATTGTTTGAGCTCTCTAGTTGATAATCTGTTTCTTTTTGAGTACCTCAAGGAAGAATGGCGTAGAGTACACGCACAAACAAAAAGTAGCATGTTTGTTGGAAAAATGTTGTGCCCCTTCATACCAACAATATGCAACCCACCTAACAGTTTGATGTTAGAAAAATAATTTTCGAAGCATACTGCCTTCAATAGACACAGGTATGCAACTCTATTAACTTCCCCAAATAAAGTATTAGGGACTTACAACCTCTCTGCAACTTACATTCTCCTAATGAAAACAGTGATTTTGCATCTGTTTTGTGAGTTATTGTCGACGCGGATGCTCAGTGAGCGTGGTTTCAATTTTTAGCCATGCTCTTTTTCAAATTTCAGAAAAATCAAAAATTTCAAATTGAAGACTGTTTTCTACTCAATTTTTCACGCTAAGCTCGAATTTGGTGTTCAAGTTTGGCGGCGACGCTCCGTTGCCGAGATACACTCGAAAATGTGGTTGAAATGGGTCAAATAAATGCGAATCATCGACGAAGATTAAGTAACGCCTTCAAAATGGTGAACATGCAACACTTAATGCACCATTTGACGTTTTTGAATTCTCCAATTTCCTGCGGTAAACTGATAAAACGCGAAAAACTTTTGAATGGAGATAGCTGGAGCGAAATGGTTTGAAATTTTCGAAAGAGGAGATCATTCTGCTACCCATACTTTCAACTGTATCCCTCTAGCTCTCACCAATCGAGAGATTTTCGCGTTTTATTAGTTCGCCCCAGGAATTTAGAAATCTCCAAAATGTCAATTAGTGTCTATTGGGTTGCATAGTCAACGTGTGGCAGGCATTACCGGATAATTCGAAAATTACAAAAATGAAAACGGTTATGTTCTTACGCCTTCCACACGTTGTTTATGCAATACCTACTACGCGAATTAACATTTTGAAATTCCTGGGGCGAACTAATAAAACGCGAAAATCTTTGGATTAGGGGCAGCTAAAGCAAAAGGGTTAGCAATTTTCATAAGAGGGGATCATTTAGCTCCCAAAATTTCAAACCTTTTTCCTCTAGCTTTCACCAATCAAGAGATTTTCGCGTTTTATTAGTTCGCCCCAAGAAATTAGAAATCTCGAAAATGTCAATTGGTGCTTATTGGGTTGCATAGTCGACGTGTGGAAGGCATTACCAGATTATTCAAAAGTAGACAAAAATGAAAACAGTTGTGTTGTGGCGCCTTCCACACGTTGTTTATGCAATACGTACTACGCGAATTGACGTTTTGAAATTTCTGGGGCGAACTAATAAAACGCGAAAATCTCGGGATTGGGGGCAGCTACAGTGGAATGGTTTGAATATTTTGTAAGAGAGGATCATTCCGCTCCCAAAATTTCAAACTGTTTTCCTCTGGCTCTCACCAAACTAGAGATTTTTGCGTTTTATTAGTTCGCCCCAGAAAACATGAGATTGTGAAAATGTTTATTGGTGTTTATTGGGTTGCATAGTCGACGTGTGGCAGGCATTACTAGATTATTCGAAAATAACAAAAATGAAAACGGTTATGTTGTGACGCCTTCCACACGTTGTTTATACAATACCTACTACGCGAATTGACGTTCTGAAATTCCTGGGGCGAACTAATAAAACACGAAAATCTCGAGATTGGGGGCAGGTACAGTGGAACAGTTTGTAATTTTTGTAAGAGAGGATCATTCCGCTCCCAAAATTTCAAACCGTTTTCCTCTGACTCTCACCAATCTAGAGATTTTCGCGTTTTATTAGTTCGCCCCAGGAAATTAGAAAATCAAAAATGTCAATTGGTGTTTATTGGGTTGCATAATCGACGTGTGGAAGGCATTACCAGATTATTCAAAAGTAGACAAAAATGAAAACAGTTGTGTTGTGGCGCCTTCCACACGTTGTTTATGCAATACATACTACACGAATTGACGTTTAGAAATTACCACGGCGAACTAATAAAACGCGAAAATCTCTGGATTGGCGGCAGCTACAACAAAACGGATTGACACTTTCGAAAGAGGAGATCAATCTGCTCACAAAATTTCAAACCGTTATCCTCGAGCTATCCCCAGTCCTGAGATTTTCGCGTTTTATTAGTTCCCCCCAGAGAAATTCGTGATTTCGAAAACGTCAATTGGTGTATGTTGAGTTGCATATTCGAACTGCTGAAGGCATTACCAGAATACTCGGCATTTTCGAAATCGCTAATTTCTCTGGGGCGAACTGATAAAATGCAAAAATCATTGGATTGGTGGCAGCTACTGTGAAACGGGTTGACACTTTCGAAAGAGGAGATTAACTTGCTCTCAAAATTTGAAACCGTTTTCCTCTAGCTATACCCAGTCCGGAGATTTTCGCGTTTTATTAGTTCCCCCCAGAGAAATTCGCGATTTCGAAAACGTCAATTGGTGTATGTTGAGTTGCATATTTGACGCGCTGAAGGCATTACCAGAATATTGAAAAATTTGAAATAAATTAGTGACGCCTTCGAAGAATTAAATATGCTATATCTCATACGCCAATTGACGTTTTCAGATTCGCTAATTTGTCTGGGGCGAACTAATAAAATGCAAAAATCTTTGGATTGGTGGCAGCTACTGCGAAACGGGTTGACACTTTCGAAAGAGGAGAGTAAATTGCTCTCAAAATTTCAAACCGTTTTCCTCTAGCTATCCCAGTCCGGAGATTTTCGCATTTTATTAGTTCCCCCCAGAGAAATTCGCGATTTCGAAAAAGTCAATTGGTGTATGTTGAGTTGCATATTCGAACTGCTGAAGGCATTACCCGAATATTCGCAGTTTTCGAAATCGCTAATTTCTCTGGGGTGAACTAATAAAATGCAAAAATCTTTGGATTGGTGGCAGCTACTGTGACACGGGTTGACACTTTCGAAAGAGGCGATTAACTTGCTCTCAAAATTTGAAACCGTTTTCCTCTAGCTATCCCCAGTCCGGAAATTTTGCCATTTCGGAAACGTGAATTGGTGTATGTTGAGTTGCATATTGGACGTGCTGAAGGCATTACCAGAATATTCGGTGTATTTGAAATCGCTAAATTCTCTGGGACGAACTAACAAAATGCAAAAATTATTGGATTAGAGGCAGCTGAAGCAGAACGGGTTGACACTTTCGAAAGAGGAGATCAATCTGCTTTCAAAATTTCAAACCGTTTTCCTCTAGCTATCCCCAGTCCGGAGATTTTCGCGTTTTATTAGTTCCCCCCAGAGAAATTCGCGATTTCGAAAACGACAATTGGTGTATGTTGAGTTGCATATTTGACGCGCTGAAGGCATTACCAGAATATTGGAAAATTTGAAATATATTAGTGACGCCTTCGAAGAATTAAATATGCTATTTCTCATACGCCAATTGACGTTTTCAGATTCGCTAATTTCTCTGGGGCGAACTAATAAAATGGAAAAATCATTGGATTGGAAGCACCTACGAAAAAACGGGTTGACACTTTCGAAAGAGGAGATCAATATGCTCTCAAAATTTCAAACCGTTTTCCTCTAGCTATCCCCAGTCCGAAGATTTTGCCATTTCGAGAACGTCAATTGGTGTATGTTGAGTTGCATATTCGACGTGCTGAAGGCATAACCAGAATATTCTGTATTTTCGAAATTGCTAATTTCTCTGGGGCGAACTAATAAAATGAAAAAATCTTTGGATTGATGGCAGCTACTGCGAAACGGGTTGACACATTCGAAAGAGGAGAGAAACTTGCTCTCATAATTTCAAACCGTTTTCCTCTAGCTATCCCCAGTCCGAAGATTTTGCCATTTCGAAAACGTCAATTGGTGTATGTTGAGTTGCATATTGGACGTGCTGAAGGCATTACCAGAATATTGGGCGTATTCGAAATCGCTAATTTCTCTGGGGCGAACTAACAAAATGCAAAAATTATTGGATTAGAGGCAGCTGAAGCAGAACGGGTTGACACTTTCGAAAGAGGAGATCAATCTGCTCTCAAAATTTCAAACCGTTTTCCTCTAGCTATCCCCAGTCCGGAGATTTTCGCGTATTATTAGTTCCCCCCAGGAAATTCGCGATTTCGAAAACGACAATTGGTGTATGCTGAGTTGCATATTCGGCGTGCTGAAGGCATTACCAGAATATTAGAAAATTTGAAATACAATTGTGACGCCTTCGAAGAATTAAATATACTATTTCTCATACGCCAATTGACGTTTTCGAAATCGCTAATTTCTCTGGGGCGAACTAATAAAATGCAAAAATCTTTGGATTGGTGGCAGCTACTGCGAAACGGATTGACACTTTCGAAAGAGGAGATCAATGTGCTCTCAAAATTTCAAACCATTTTCCTCTAGCGATCCCCTGTCTGAAGATTTTCGCGTTTTTGAAAACGCAATTGGTGTATGTGGAGTTGCATATTCGACGTGCTGAAGGCATTACCAGAATATTCGCTGTTTTCAAAATCGCTAATTTCTCTGGGGCGAACTAATAAAATGCAAAAATCTTTGGATTGGTGGCAGCTACAGCAAAACGGGTTGACACATTCGAAAGAGGAGATCAATCTGCTCTCAAAAATCCAAACCGTTTTCCTCTAGCTATCCCCAGTCCGGAGATTTTCGCGTATTATTAGTTCCCCCCAGAGAAATTCGCGATTTCGAAAACGACAATTGGTGTATGTTGAGTTGCATATTTGACGTGCTGAAGGCATTACCAGAATATTCCCCGTTTTCGAAATCGCTAATTTCTCTGGGGCGAACTAATAAAATGCAAAAATCTTTGGATTGGAGGATGCTACAGCAAAACGGGTTGACACTTTCGACAGAGGAGATCAATCTGCTCTCAAAATTTCAAACCGTTTTCCTCTAGCTATCCCCAGTCCGGAGATTTTCGCGTTTTATTAGTTCCCCCCAGAGAAATTCGCGATTTCGAAAAAGTCAATTGGTGTATGTTGAGTTGCATATTCGGACTGCTGAAGGCATAACCCGAATATTCGCAGTTTTCGAAAACGCTAATTTGTCTGGGGCGAACTAATAAAATGCAAAAATCTTTGGATTGGTGGCAGCTACTGCGAAACGGGTTGACACTTTCGAAAGAGGAGAGCAACTTGCTCTCAAAATTTCCAACCGTTTTCCTCTAGCTATCCCCAGTCCGAAGATTTTGCCATTTCGAAAACGACAATTGGTGTATGTTGAGTTGCATATTTGACGTGCTGAAGGCATTACCAGAATATTCGGCGTTTTCGAAATCGCTAATTTCTCTGGGGCGAACTAATAAAATGCAAAAATCTTTGGATTGGAGGCAGCTACAGCAGAACGGGTTGACACTTTCGAAAGAGGAGATCAATCTGCTCTCAAAATTTCAAACCGTTTTCCTCTAGCTATCCCCAGTCCGGAGATTTTCGCGTATTATTAGTTCCCCCCAGAGAAATTCGCGATTTCGAAAACGACAATTGGTGTATGTTGAGTTGCATATTCGACGTGCTGAAGGCATTACCAGAATATTAGAAAATTTGAAATACAATTGTGACGCCTTCGAAGAATTAAATATACTATTTCTCATACGCCAATTGGTCGTTTTCTAAATCGCTTATTTCTCTGGGGCGAACTAATAAAATGCAAAAATCTTTGGATTGGTGGCAGCTACTGCGAAACGGGTTGACACTTTCGAAAGAGGAGATCAATGTGCTCTCAAAATTTCAAACCATTTTCCTCTAGCGATCCCCTGTCTGGAGATTTTCGCGTTTTTGAAAACGCAATTGGTGTATGTGGAGTTGCATATTCGACGTGCTGAAGGCATTACCAGAATATTCGCTGTTTTCAAAATCGCTAAATTCTCTGGGGCGAACTAATAAAATGCAAAAGGCTTTGGATTGGTGGCAGCTACAGCAAAACGGGTTGACACTTTCGAAAAAGGAGATCAATCTGCTCTCAAAATTCCAAACCGTTGTCCTGTAGCTATCCCCAGTCTGGAGATTTTCGCAATTTTCCGGAAAATTTTCGAGTTTTTCTTCCAGGTTTCGAAAAAAAATTGAAAAAGAACCAATATCGAATTTTTATGTTACTTAAGTTGCATAACTTGCTACTGGTAGGCACAACTCATTCGTTCCAAAAAATAATAGTTGTTCCTGCGAGTAGTGCGTTAGGCAACTCAAGTAACATCCATATTCGAAATTGGTTCTTTTTCATATATTTTTTGTAACGTTTTGAGAAAAAATCTAAAATATTCCGGAAAATTGCGAATATCTTGAGAAACGGAGAACATTTTGTAAGGAATCTTGAGCAAAGAAGTGCTGATTTTTCATTTCCTACATTTTGAAATCAATTTGCCTCCGGCCTCTTGGGATCTCTTTTCGAAGGGTCGGGGGCAAGTTGATTTCAAAAAGTAGAAAATGAAAAATTGTACGATCTCTTTGCGACTTATATTCACCTAATTTGAAACAGCTATTTTACATCTATTTTGTAAGTTATTGCCAAGGTTTGCGCGTCAGTGGGCGTGGTCTAAATTTTTAACCACGCCCTCAAATTTCAAGACCTGTATTAAACATATTAGGAACGTAGTACCTCTACACAACTCCTATTCTCCTAATGAAAGTAGTGTTATTTTAGAGAGTATTTCGGCAAGTTTACAGATTTTGACTCGTTAATTGGGTTGCATATTTCTTTCTCATAGGAACTTGAATTCGTTGGATGTGTTTGGCGGATTGCATAGTCGAACTTTGAAGGAGTTCAAATGAATTGCTGCGTTAAGAAATGGTAATAAGTGTCGCTCTCTGTCATCACCAAGGATAGCGGAAAAACTCAAACATCATTTTGATAATTCAATTCATCAATGTTACTAGGTCAAACAATACTTTGAAAAATACAGGAAAGTACACTTACACAGTAATAGAAGTACATCAAGTAATCCAGAGACATGAGGAACAAAAGGTAATATATTAATATACAACACTGTCGAGGGAGGGGGAGAAAGGGGGGGAAATACCCCGGCCCAGACTTTTAGGGAGCCCCATATTTTTAAAAGACTTGAATTGCAACGCTTACGGCTACCATCATACTGTACATAAAATCAGTAACCACTCCTTACACCATGAAGGAAACCTGTTATCCTGTAGCTTGTAATACGTTCCCATCTGACTAAAGAACAAAATGAACTGGAAGGAGAGGAGACCCGTGCAAATTCCCTCAGGCCCTCTTTTTCTCTCTACGGGGCTGTTAATATATTATGTATAGCTTGCATGTGAAGAGATCACCAGGGCCGGATTTAGCGTTCTCGCGCCTGTAGGCAGAATAAAATTTGCTGCCCCTCAGATTTTCGTTCACACCCTCCCTCAAATTTATTTTGTTTATTCAATAAATACACACTACATAGATTTAAAACAAGTGTCGAAAATTTGTCGCCCTAGACACGTGCCTATGTTGCTTATACGCCACATGAGATCATGGTAAGGAAGCAAAGGGGAGGTGTTTTACAAAAATGTCCACATTTAGATTTTGGAGCCGTATTCATAACCACACACAACACAATCGTCATTGTAATGAGATTCTGGATTGGGACTGAACGCAACGCACAAATGTTTAGGTCGACTCCTAGCGATAAGACATATTTATGTCAGAAGATCATCTCCTTTACATAATTCTTCTCTCAGCATATACAATCTTTCACAGGGCTGTCAGCCGAAATGATTTGTTTAGCAGACGAACAACATTCCGCATGAGTTTTTTGCAATAACCACGCCAAAACTCTAGAATATTATTTTCGACACTCTAACTATTCAACAAAATTAACGCGGCACTTGGTTTTGTTTTAGCAAACAATATTTTTGAAACAACTCCACGCTTGTAAGCATATGCGCCTAGTATTTGTAGAGATGCAACCTATACAACATATGTGATATTGGAATTGCAGTTTTCAACATCGAAGGCGTGTTCTCTGGCTTGGAAACCGTTCTCGCAATGTTATCAATGGTATCAGTATAACAATTAACACGAAGTGATTCGTATAACCGTACTCTCCTTGTTCGGCTTCTGTTTTGTTTCAGCTAACTAAAATTCACACGAAATTCTTTTTTTCGACTCACAACACTTCTATGTACAACTGTACAGTTACAAATACGTGCATCTAATTCTAATATTTGTGGCAGGGCAGGAAATAAGGTCCCACTTTATCGAAATGGAGTTATGAATACCGGCATGTACTACCTAGATAAGATTTCTGACAAAATGATACATTGCGGAGCTCTCTAGCTCCAAAATTTGCCGAAATATGGCTGTTTAAATTTGATATTTAAAAAAAAAACTGATTTTGAGAGAAATGCAATTAAACAAAAACAAGGTTCAAAAGAAAATGAAAAATTACAAATTCGAATTGGCAAATCTCCAAGACGATTCAAGCCAGAGGTCTCATTCTGTCAGAAATTTCATGGAGAATTTCGTCGATTAAAAGAAAATCATCTTTTCAATTTCTAGGGATAACAAAACTGAGTTGGGTGTCAGCGAAACAGAGAGGAGGAGAGTTCACGTTTTCATCTGTAATGGCCGAACGAAGGCGGACAGTGAAAAACGGATAACACCACTGGAAAGTGGAGGGTTCATTCTACCCTAATCGTCACGAATCCTGATTTCGACAGGTTTGACCTTGGTTCACAAAAATCACTATATCTGGAAAACAAGGACCGCTAAAGTGGGACCTTATTCCTTTCAATGCCATATTTTTAGGAATGCTATCTATTAAACATTAGTGATATCAAAATCGCAATTTTTAACGTCGACGGCGTGAATTTGCCAGCTTGAAATCAATAATCTCCAATACAATCAGAGGTGCAGCCACAGGAGAGGAGGTCAAGAGGGTCTGGACCCCATCTCTTGCGACTTCGTTAAATAGGGTTTGTCTAAAATTTTAGCACCACCTGTAACACTTCTTCACCGTTAACCAAGACCAGAGCCCCCCCCCCCCAACCCGAGGCTGACTGCGCTTCTGGCCACAATAATTCTGCGTACAATTGTAATTAAGAGTTCTGATAGCGTCCAGATAATTGCGGTCCAACGACCGAAAAGTTCTTCGAAACACGATGATCGACTGCGGTTTCAAAGCTGGAGCGGCGATTATTCGTTCTTGGTGCTGATTCTTCTTTCATCCAGGTGTTAAAATGTTTGATACTGACGGCATGTATCCCGGAGTACAGTTTCATTACTGAAAATAAAACAACAGATATACTCGAAACTGCTACTCAAAAATGTAAGTACCGAGTAGATTTGCACTTTGAAATTCAGATATTCCTAGTAAGTACTAAAATACGTATTACCTCGAGATTATTTTCTCGTGCTACAGTCCTAAACCAACAGATCTGCTGAGTAAGCTATGTCTTACACTGTCCCTCCAATCGCCCTACTGAGTAGCCTACAGAGCAGTGTTTCTACCTTCAATAAGTACATAATATGTATATCCTGTGCAGAAGAAGTAACTGCTTCCTGTTAAGTTTATGATCCGGCAATGATCAGGACGGCTCAACCGCACACGTACCGTGACCGATTCACTGAAGAGCCATAACAGCCCAACCGCACACGGTTCACTATTGGCCGATTCACTGAAGAGACTGTCCCGAACAAAGGCAGAGCATAGATCTTACCAGGTAGTCTTATGGTCGAGCGTTCCCTCACAGAGGATACAGATATGACTGTTAGGAGGTGTAAGACCGTATTATAACACTGAAGAGGCACGAAGCTGAGGGTTTTATAAGACTGTCACACTGGAAAAGAAAATCGGGTACTCTTAATATCTAATACCTGAATGTAGCAAGAACAGATTCACGTTTGTTTTTCTTTTTTTTTTTTTCTTTTCCGAGTACGTATAAGTAAAGGACTGAGAAGGAGGATGATACAGGTAAATCAGCTATCCTTTCGGATCCTTATGCAACTTCCAACACTGACCTTTCGGGATTAAATAAGAATGAGATTAAACACGAAGCTTCTTGATCCGCTCGATACTCATTTAACTCTTTAATGAGCACGCATCATACTGGGACCAGGGGTGTCTAGAACCAGATCCGCTGATCACTCCTGGGAACCTTGCCCCCGGGCACGAGGACTCGCGAGAACAAGGTCTAGCCCAGAAGGTTTACATCGTGAGCCTCACTGACCCTGACCCTTTCCTATGCGTTTCTTTAGAGAGTTAATTGGTTCACAAGGAATCAAGATGCCAGACTGACATGCCTATTGCTCGAGACTCTACCTACAGAATGAGACTCCTTAATCTGCTGCTACTGAAGTTGCAATTAAAGTCTGAGAGAACTGAGACAGCTTCACTACTCTAGACAGTAGACCTATAAAAGGCTAGACTGTGGAAATATGAGGGCGGTTAGCGTTAACAGTTCGCAGGATGTAACAAGCTCAGCTGAAGCTAACTCTCCTATTTAGAACCTAGGGGGCTGCAGGCGGGTGTAAGGGGTACCTGCTTCGCCCCTAAATCTCGCCTGCAGCCAGTGTAGTATGATTTTAAGGAAATCACAAATTGAGGAATAATTTGAAGGAATTAGGAATCGGGGTGGATCACAAAAGGGACTGAGAAACTTTCGTACTTTTCTCCGAAAGGATAAGTCCGGGGAGACTGACCAATCCTTTAAGAAAAAAGGACAATAATTTCCGAAAGGAGCCTTTCCCATTGCCTTCCCTGCTGTTACGTTACCCATAGTAGGGCCCCAGACTCCACGAGACAACAGCTAAGGCCATCACAGCCAAAAACTGCAGCCCGCTTCTCCTGGCGCTAATCCCCAGCCGCCATATCCAGTACGCTCCACTCTGTTAAGGATCAGCCCCAAACCCTAGTTAGAGGCAACGTAACAGAGAAGACGAGAAGGAAGGACCTTGAGTTACTCATACGTATACCTAGGCGAACACACAAACCACTGACCCAGCACTGAGAGGGTATAGCCACCATAGACTTCCTCCACAGCGTTCTTGTGGCAGGAAAGTCTCAATCAGCGCCGACCAAATCAATGGAAAAGAACCTATGAAATCAAGAATTAAAGAATCTGGTCTCCACTACATTCGCCACTGACTGCCCGTTCACTGCATAGGGGGGAGGGAAGTCCCCCACAGACATCACTGTTGCCAGTGTTAGTTTACAACTAACCCAATGCTAGAACACAACTGCAGATCAATGGGTTAAAATAGGGCTTGTAGGTACAAACATGCGGGGAATAGAGTAGGACGATAGGTACAAATATGTGGGGGTTGAGACCTTAGCACCTCAAATCTCCCTCCAAAAAACACCTCAGATTTGCCAAAAATAATAACAACAATACAGAAGCAGGTAAATTTTTGCTTTTCTTAAACATTTTTCGCCCCCACACGTGTTATCTGCACCTATGGTCAGGGCAAATAGTCTTATCGCTTCAATGAACCGAACGTTTCCCGCGGCCCTCTTGTCCGGAGAAAGTACGGATTCATGGATGCAACAGCACTACGCAGACCGGGAGAAGGCACAGCTACTTCTCCAGACCCTCGCTAACCCATGTCAACTCGAAATAGAATAAACGTTATAAATAATTTAATAACTAGCACTATACTAAATGAAAACAAAAATAAGCTGGAGAACAAAGTTAGTTTAAAATACAACTTTAAAATATAAGTCTAAAATCGAGAAGGCAGAGAAGATTTTATCCGCGAATCAGGACAGGTTGTACACAGCCAGCCTGCACAGCAAACAAACCACTCAACCAATCGCGTTTGATCCAGAACAAACAAAAGCAAAATTATTAACTTTTGCTGGTACTGGATGAAACGACATTGGTTGATAGTTTGTTCGCTGTGCTGGCTGCCTTCAGCCTACAACAAGCCCAAGGACCTGACACTAATCTGTGTCTGACATACTACAAAATGGAAATCTGAGCCGGAATTCTAATACTTTGAAGTTGTGGATCTCACTAACTAGTCAATTTCAAGTTACTATATAGCGAGCAAGGGTACTTTCAAGCCTAAAATGTTGATTTATCTACATGTAAATCTGTTATAGTGACTCAAAATGTTTTATCGGGATTTTTGCCATTTACCTAGCTATTCTGGCAAAATGATACTGACAGATGAAGAGCTGTAACCTGTTGAGAACCCACGGCTATTGAGAGTATTCATGTATAATAATTACACTAAACAAGAGCATAAAAAACAATGGGACAAGACCAAAAATCATTTTAGTTATATTCTGAATGCTAAATGGCGATAACCATTTTTCTTGAGAGCCTCTCGTTTTTCATAGTCAAAATAAAAATTTCATCAAAATTTTCACTTTTTATTCCTTTTTGTTGTTCACGAATGGCCATCATTTTGATGACACTAAAATTCGCATTTAAGATATGGGAGATAGGAAAGAAAATGAACTAATTAGGATCGACATAAAATTCCTCATTGAAAATACATATAAGTAGAATCATACATTCTCATGTCGTTGCTTTTTAAAAAATCTCAAATTCTGTATCGTTATTGTTCTATACCACTCAAAATCCTTGCTACCCAATAGACTTTTACTGAATTTAAGTTCCCAGACTATACTGGTTGTTCGCTAATGAGCGGAGATATCGAGAGACTGGTGCTGATTTTGCAACCAAAAGTGAAAAAAATGAATAACCACTGGATTGCTAATATCTTAGTAACAAGAGAAATTTTTACAGACCGCAACTAAGCTGTCAGCACTTGGTTGGGCTTTATCCATTCTATTGATACCAGTTGAACAATCTTCTGCAAAATGAAAATTTGTAAGCTGAGACCATCATCTTCGGTATCTTCAGTAGTTTCGTACATATTTGGTGCTATGCGAACATCTGCAAATCATAAGTCAACAGATAATCTTAGTACTGTAACCGAGAGGGGGGGGGGGGTTACTTTGATTACTTTTTCTGTAAATTTTATAACGGATGCGCTCTACAGACTGTAGAAACTCATTTAAAGAATCGAAATATTTTTTGCAATTCTGATGGGACAGTACAGAATATACTGTCGAAAAGATTGTGACACCCCTATCTCACAAATGTTGCCTCAGAATTGTAAAATAAATGGGCCAAGTAAAACTGCAGTGGGGGTGACATTGCACATGTTCATGAATAAACGGGGGGGGGAAGTTGTAATTGTAGTACTTCTCATTAACAACTCTATGTAACCACAAATTGATACACTATGCATACAAAACTATGCAAAACACTAATGTTAACTATGAGAATCATACTCTTCCATAATTTCAAAAATCCTAAAAAAATTCAAATGAGACCTTCCCTTTGAAAGGTCCAGATCATAATACAGGAACTCATGTCCTCGGCATCCGATTTGAATAAGACATAGAACATCAAAATTATCACTTACTGTCATGAAGAACAAATAAGCAATTCGGTGTAAACACCCCCCCCCCCCCACCGCCATACATTTCGTTTAATTTTTGCATAAATTGCTACATCACTCTGCTGATCATTACACAAAAATTTACTAATACAGACAGTTTCCTTTGATTTTTCACTCGTTACCTAAAATGATTTCTGTAATGTGTAATTTCTATACTTTTTTTGAAGCTCTGCGCAAAAGACTACCTGGAAATAAGGGGATTACATCGAGTTGGTTTTACATGATAGCTACATCCTACATTATGAGGCATCAACTCAGTGTTACCACACGTTCTATTTTTTCAATCGTGCCCTTAGGAGTAATGAAAATATATATGTGCCAAGTTACCCCATGATGGCAAAGTCACGCTACTGTACAATAATTCTGCGTACAATTATAGTTGAGAGTTAATAGTGGTACAGGTCATTGCAGTCGATATAATGAATAGTTCTTGGAAACGAAATGATCGACTGCAGTTTCAAAGTTGAAGCGGCAGTTAATACTTATCTTTGGAGCTGATTCTTCATTCATCAAAATGTCAAAATGTTTGATACTAACAGCATGCTTGCTTTGATAGAAGTGTAGATGTTTCATACATGCGAACATCTGCAAATCAAAAGTCCTCAGTTAATCTCAGCACTGTAACACGGAGGGGGGGGGGGTGGTGGCTGATTACTTTTTCTGTCACTTTTACATTGGATGTGCTCTACAGACCATAGAAACTGGGTCAGAGAATCGGGATATTTCTCGTAATTTTGAAGGGACAGTGCAGAATATATTGCCCAAAAGATTGTAATACCTCCTACAACACAAAATTTCGGTACAAATTTGTGAAAGAAGTGGGCCAAGTAGAACTGCTTTGGGAGTAACATTGTACATATTCACGTATGAACCGAAGAAAAAGTTGTAATTGTAGTACTGCTCATTAGCAATTCTAAGTAACCCTAAAAATGTATATATGATGTATACCGAAGTATGCAAAACACCAACTAATGTTAACCATGAGAAATGTAATCTTCTGTAATTTGAAAAATCATTAGTAAAAATCAAATAAGACTCTCCTTTTGAAAGGCCAAGACTTTGATACACGAATTTATGTCATCGGCATCCAATTTGAATAAGACAGAACATCGAAATGATTATTACTGTCTTGAAGAAAATAAGCAACTCAGTGTAAAATAACCCCCCCCCACCACCTCACTACCTTACATTTCTTTCAATTCTTTATAGATTTCTACATCACTATGCTGATTAATATACAATAATTTACTGATACATAGATACAGTTTCCTCTGATTTTTCACTCATTACCTGAAAAGATTTTTGTAATGTAATTTCTATACACTTTTTGAAGCTTTGCGCAAAGGACTGTCTGGAAATAAAGGGATTACACCAAGTTGGTCTTGCACAATAGCTCTCTACAACAATCCTACATAATGAGGACTCGCACTCAGTGTTACCACACATTCTATTTTTTCACTCGTACTAGCAGGAGTAATGAAAATACATATGTCCTCAGTTACTCCATGATTGCAAAGTCATGCCACTGCAAAATAATTCTGCGTACAATTATAATCAAGAGTTAAAGAGTACTTAATGTTCAGGTCATTGCAATCGAACTACTGAAAAGTTCTTTGAGACGAAATGATCGACTGCAGTTTCAAAGGTGGAGCAGTGATTATAATACTTACCCTCGGCGTTGATTCTTCAATTGTCCAGTTGTCAAAATGTTTTATACTAACAGCATGCGTGCATTGATAGAAGTATCTCAGGGTACGGTTTCATTGCTGAAAATAAACCAACAGATATACTCGGGACTGCTACTCAAAAATGTAAGTACCAAGTAGATTTGCACTTTAAAATTCAGATATTCTTAGTAAGTACTAAAATACGTATTACCTCGAGATTCTTTTCTCGTGTTACAGTCCTAAACCATCAGATCTGCTGAGAAAGCTAGGTCTTACACTGTCCCTACAATCGCCCTACTGAGTAGCCTACAGAGAAGTATTACTACCTTTGATAAGTACATATGTATATCCCATGCCAAAGAAGTAACTGCTTCCTGTTAAATTTATGATCCGGCAATGATCAGGACAGCTCAACCGCACACGTACCGTGACCGATTCACTGAAGAGCCATAACAGCCCAACCGCACACGGTTCACTATTGGCCGATTCACTGAAGAGACTGCCCCGAACAAAGGGAGAGCATAAAGCTACCAGGAAGGTTAACTTTTGAGCACCTCTATCTAGAAAATAAATGATCTTCCTGACCCCCTGCCCAACAGAATCTAGTATTCAGATGTTTGAAACGGAATCTGCATGTACACTGGCTCAAAGCGGAGCGGAATACTCTGTTCCACTTCAGGCCAACATAAATTCATATTACGTTTCAAACCCTCGTTGGCATCTTCAAGAAGCATACAAATACACCCTGCTCTGTAGAGGGAACTACCGCTACCTGTGAGTTTTATGATCCCGTAATAATCAAGACATCTCAACCGCACACGTACCGTGACCGATTCACTGAAGAGCCATAACAGCCAAACCGCACACGGTTCACTATTGGCCGATTCACTGAAGAGACTGCCCCGAACAAAGAGAGAACAGAGATCTTACAAGGCCGTTTTATGGTCGAGCGTTCCCTCACAGCGGATACAAATATGACTGTTGGGAGGTGTAAGACCGTATTATAACCCTGGAAAACCACGAAGCTGAGGGTTTTATAAGACTGTAACACTAGCAAAGAAAATCGGGTACTCTTATAATATCGAATAGGTACCTGAATGTAGCAAGAACAGATTCACGTTTGTTTTTCATTTTTTTCTTTTTCGAGTACGTATAAGTAAAGGACTGATAAGGAGGATGATACAGGTAAATCAGTTATCCTTTCGGATCCTTATGCAACTTCCAACACTGACCTTTCGGGATTAAATAAGAATGAGATTAAACACGAAGCTTCTTGATCCGCTCGATACTCATTCAACTCTTTAATGAGCACGCATCATACTGGGACCAGGGGTGTCTAGAACCAGATCCGCTGATCACTCCTGGGAACCTTGCCCCCGGGCACGAGGACTCGCGAGAACAAGGTCTAGCCCAGAAGGTTTACATCGTGAGCCTCACTGACCCTGACCCTTTCCTATGCGTTTCTTTAGAGAGTTAATTGGTTCACAAGGAATCAAGATGCCAGACTGACATGCCTATTGCTCGAGACTCTACCTACAGAATGAGACTCCTTAATCTGCTGCTACTGAAGTTGCAATTAAAGTCTGAGAGAACTGAGACAGCTTCACTACTCTAGACAGTAGACCTATAAAAGGCTAGACTGTGGAAATATGAGGGCGGTTAGCGTTAACAGTTCGCAGGATGTAACAAGCTCAGCTGAAGCTAACTCTCCTATTTAGAACCTAGGGGGCTGCAGGCGGGTGTAAGGGGTACCTGCTTCGCCCCTAAATCTCGCCTGCAGCCAGTGTAGTATGATTTTAAGGAAATCACAAATTGAGGAATAATTTGAAGGAATTAGGAATCGGGGTGGATCACAAAAGGGACTGAGAAACTTTCGTACTTTTCTCCGAAAGGATAAGTCCGGGGAGACTGACCAATCCTTTAAGAAAAAAGGACAATAATTTCTGAAAGGAGCCTTGCCCATTGTCTTCCCTGCTGTTACGTTACCCATAGTAGGGCCCCAGACTCCACGAGACAACAGCTAAGGCCATCACAGCCAAAAACTGCAGCCCGCTTCTCCTGGCGCTAATCCCCAGCCGCCATATCCAGTACGCTCCACTCTGTTAAGGATCAGCCCCAAACCCTAGTTAGAGGCAACGTAACAGAGAAGACGAGAAGGAAGGACCTTGAGTTACTCCTACGTATACCTAGGCGAACACACAAACCACTGACCCAGCACTGAGAGGGTATAGCCACCATAGACTTCCTCCACAGCGTTCTTGTGGCAGGAAAGTCTCAATCAGCGCCGACCAAATCAATGGAAAAGAACCTATGAAATCAAGAATGAAAGAATCTGGTCTCCACTACATTCGCCACTGACTGCCCGTTCACTGCATGGGGGGGGGGGAAGTCCCCCACAGACATTACTGTTGCCAGGGTTAGTTTACAACTAACCCAATGCTAGAACACAACTGCAGATCAATGGGTTACAATAGGACTTGTAGGTACAAACATGCGGGGAATAGAGTAGGACGATAGGTACAAATATGTGGGGGTTGAGACCTTAGCACCTCAAATCTCCCTCCAAAAAACACCTCAGATTTGCCAAAAATAATAACAACAATACAGAAGCAGGTAAATTTTTGCTTTTCTTAAACATTTTTCGCCCCCACACGTGTTATCTGCACCTATGGTCAGGGCAAATAGTCTTATCGCTTCAATGAACCGAACGTTTCCCGCGGCCCTCTTGTCCGGAGAAAGTACGGATTCATGGATGCAACAGCACTACGCAGGCCGGGAGAAGGCACAGCGACTTCTCCAGACCCTCGCTAACCCATGTCAACTCGAACTATAAATAAAATTACATAGAACTATTTAGCTACTAATACTATAGAGTATAGAAAAACTAAAATTAACTGAAAACAAAATTAAACCTTAAACACAAATGCAGAGTAGATTGTGCTGCGGATCGGCGAATCACAACTGGTTGTACACTGGAGCCAGCCTACACAGCATGCAAACCTGTCGACCAATCACGTTTGACTCAGAACAAACAAAAGCAAAATTATTTACCTTTGCTGGTTGTGAATGAAACGGGAGCGACTGATGGTTTGTTTACTGCGCTAGCTGCCTCCAGCCTACAACACACCCAAGCGTCTCACTTCACTGCGGAATCTAATAAGTTTGTAATATTATCTGTAATATTACACCACTGAAATCTGAGCCTAAGATACTAATGCACTGAAGCTGCAGGTATTACTGACCCTCCGTTCTTAAGTCACCTGCTATTATGAGCACTGCCGAGCCTAAGATCTGACACCACCTAGATCAACACTTGTTACAGTGTAGAAAGAAAAGGCTATAGATTTTTATTGCATCCCCAACCCCCCATCCCCCCTCTGAAGTTAGGTGACTATTAGCCAATATAATAAGCAGAGACGTAGAGAGACTATGTAAAGTCTGAACCAAAAGTGAAGAAATTGAATAACACTCAACTGCAGTTTTGAAACTTCAAACACTAACACAATACTAGAACAGCTGCAGATTTTTGGAATAGAGCAGGCTTGGTAGGTACAAACATTAGAATAATTAGGTAACTAGCACTATCCCAAAGTGGAAAAATTTTGCTGAAAACAAAATTAGGTTAAGAATTAATAACTTAAAAATTCGTTTTAAAACATAAATCTAATCAAGGGCAAAGAAGACTGCTTAATGGATCGGCGAATTACAACTGATTGTGCACTAGAGCCAGCCTGCATAGCAAGTATACCTTTCAACCAACCACGTTTGCTAGATGAAACAGGATTAGTTGAAAGTTTGTTGACAGCACTAGCTGCCTAAAGCTTACAACATACTCAAGGGTTAGAATGGAACCTGTGTCTGACATACTATAAGATCAAAACCTGAACCTAAATTTCAATATACTGGACTGCAGGCATCACTAGCCCGCCATTCATAATAATCATTTGCCATCAAGGGCGCTATTAAGTCCAAGATCTTGCACCGCGATCATTATCTGTTATAGTAAAACGCAATGCAGTAAAAACTGTCTGGTGCGATTTTGATCACAGAAATATTGTGACAAAATAATACCAACAGATGAGCTGTAACTATTTGACAACTTATGGCCTTTGATGTAGTACTCATTTATAATAATTTTCTTATACTACTCAACATTCTTACACTTTGATAGACTTTTATTGCACTTTTCAAAGTTCCTTCACCATTGGCCGCTAATAAGCAAGTTGTACTGATAGACTCTAGAGTTGAGTTTATAAAAAATGAAGAACATGCGCAACCATTTAAAACTGTAGTTACTTTTGAACATCAGCGTGAACATTGCAATAACGCCTATATGCGCATTCATTACTCCAACAGGAGCAAATTTCGGGCGACAAATAGCAATACATATATCTAATATGTTATCAATGAAGAGAAATTTTTACAGACCGCAAAATTCTTTGGAACTTGGCTGAACATATCAATCTTCATTTATTGCCTCTCTGCTGTAATCTCGTGTATTCCTGACACTGACTCCAATTGAACGGTTTGCGAATTAAAAATTTTGTTAAGTTGGCCTTCTCATCCTCTGTATCAATAGTTGTTCCATATGCGAACATCTGCAAATTAAAAATTCACTGTTAATCTCAAAATCACAAAAAAAAAAAAAGTTTCAGCTCAGAATTTATAAAATTAAAAATTCAACTCACTAGTGAATAGTAATAAATTAAGTACCTTTGAAGAAGTGGCAGACGGAATCACATGATGTTATTTTACTTTCTCTTCTTGCGCCTGGACTATCAGATCAGGACTCAACTGGAAAAGTTCTGGATGCCGATAGTCTCACCATATTTCAAATGTACAGAACATATGGAAGTTCGGGAGCTAGAATAGAAAACGAAATAGTAACCTATGAATGTTTGTTTGTCCGAGAGTAGAATTAAGTTATATTTTGTACACACGCTTGTGTTTGATACATATGCGTTCTCCTATTCGCCTGTTTTCAACTTGGGTTTCAATTGATAGTAGTCGATATGCCAATTAAAAGCTTCATACACCAAATACATAAGGATACTAATTTCAATAACGTTTTTCACCACTATACAAAATGAATGATACATTTACTCTACATTACGAAAACAATCGCGATTACTCAGGTGATGTTTGGTGTTAACTCCGTTTAGAAAAAATTTCTGGATTACATTTCACAGGACAGAACACTACGTTTAACCCAACATAACATCTTCTGCAGAACACATCAGTGACTGTAGTTGCCAGGTGAAATGCAACTACACACATCAATAAATTCTTGAGCTAGCAAATTATTATATGGATTAGTTACAGCCTACTGTATGTCTTGAATTTCTCCATCAAAAGACAGGAATCAACACACCCTTGACTTCATGTTTGTATTATTCACATAGAAAAATGAAAACGAAGAAAAAGCATGACGCATCCCATTCTATTCATTGTTTATAGTGTTTCATTAAATTAAATACCTCCATTCAGGACACCGCACAATATAGATAATTATAATTTCTTACCGATTATTCACACGTTGAACTGGCTGAATTCAAATTGGATCGACAACTTTCACGATCCAAATGCTTCATTCGTAAGGAAATTTGAGGCAATTGTAACACAAGCTCGAATACATTGAAACTTGAAAATATCACGAATTATATTCAGTTGGTACATTCGCGAACACACCGGCTACCAAAAGAAAGTTTGACGACAATTACAAGCGGAAATTATGCCCGGAATTTGCAAGAAAATAGCAAAACGTTAATTTCAAAGCCGGAAATCGTAATTACACAATGTTGAAACATGAAAATGGCGACGCAACCATCTACTAACACCGAAAAAATGACGTGGCTAAACGGTGGCTATTGAACTGAAACTGCGCAATGCTGAAACATGAACAGTGATGGTGCATTTACACTGCATTTACACTGCGTTTACACTGAGGCTGGCAGCATTGCTGTAGCAAGCAATGCTGCAAGCCTTCAGTGTAAACGCAGTGTAAATGCAGTGTAAATGCACCATCATGGACTCAGAGAAGAAGATGGAAAGCAAGCTAAAAGCTAAAAGCGAATAGTTTTTTCTTACCTAAAAAGCAAAAGCTAGAATGCACAAATAATTGAAAGCAAAAGCAAGAGTTTTATCTTTTACAGATTTTCCAGTATTTATCTATTTATAAATTATAAATTCAAATTTTCATTTTTATTTTCATTATCTCAATGGTCAATGCTGTTAAAGTGTTCACTGTTAAGCAGTGTTGTAAAAGTTAAAAGCGGAAAGCTGAATGCTTATGATTTTTGCGTTGAAAAGCAAAAGCCAAAAGGGAATAAAGCTAAATAATATGAAAAAATTTGAAAAACAACAGCTAAAGTTTTATTTTCCAAGGTCAGAAGCTAAAGCCGTAAGCAAAAGTTTTATCATATGGCTTTCCATCTCTGGCTCATGGCTCATGGTATGGGAATCAGGGCTTGAAAGCTAGCCGAAAGCAGAAAGCCAGAAGCCAAAAAGCTGTATTTTTTGTGGGATTTGAAAGCCAAAAGCTGAAAGCAGGGGTAATACGCCAAAGCCGATGAACGGCTTAGCTGCAGCAACCATCTTTGATCTGCTTTTTAAGCTAGCCGTTAACCAGCTTTTCTGAAAGCAATGAGCCAATCAAAAGCCAATAAAGTATTTGAAGCAGCAAAAGCCAATGGATTTTTTTCCCCTTTAACTCATGCAGCAAAAATGAGAAAATTTCAGACAGCAAAAATTATGTTTATTCAAATTTGTTGTTTCAGAGATGAGATTTCTGTGAATCAGGGTAATCTGTGATGCAGAGGAGTGACGTTTTTCAACTCTGTGGTTCATTCTCAGAGAATGGCGTTACTCTTGAAGAGCAAGTTGTTCACTTGCTCTTGTTCACTATTTGGTGAACTTAGTTCCGAACTAGTTCATCTCCCCAAAAAAAGAACAAGAACAAGAACTAGTTCACAATTTTTGGACCTGATCAACTTGTTCATTCTTTGTTGGTCTATTTTTCATAATTGTCTTTTTTTGGCTTTTTCTCTTGTTCTATTCCACTTTCCAGACTTTAGTTTCAACTTTCACAATGGTTTCAGAGTGACAATTACAAATTATAACATTATTGAATTTTTATTTGATGTTTAAATTTTAATCGACAATCTCATAGGATTTCAATAGGGATTTAAAAAAATTGTTTGGATAATAGCCTAGTTTTCAGTTCTAGGCTACTGCCTGGAAAAAATTTTTGCTCACTTTTTTTTTTTGTACAAAAAGCAAAAACCCTATTTTTAAATGAGCAAGACCAAGAGCAAGGTTCTTTTTAATGAACAAACGATGAACTAGATCACAGATCAGTTGGAAGACCAAGTGAACAAGAGCAAGAACTAGTTCACTAAACAAAGCAAGAGCAAGTTCATTAAAAAAAATAGTGAACAACGCCCATCTCTGTTCATTCTATACTGAATTGATAATATATGACTTGCCAATTAAGCCTAGAGAGCGAATCTTTTGCGCTCTCAGTCCAAATACTAAAGTCTGGTTCAGTTGGACGCTGTTTAACAAAAGGGAACTAACCCACAAAACCCGCTTTTTGAGAACATGTGATTTGATTTGAAGTTCAAGAGCCATGTAGAAACTATACGTATATGGCATTGTGTTTATTGATAAGCTTTTTTCAACGTGCGTACACATTTTTGAATCGGGGCTCAATTTTGAAAAATTTTACATTTTACGCACTTTCTAACAATACTAATGTAATAACTCATTTTGTTTACAAATGTGGGTTATTCCCTTTTGTTAAACAGCGTCCAGTTAAGAAACATAAAATTTTTTCACTGCGCTGCTAATGTGTTCATGAATTCATCCTTCCCCTCCAAGCTCCAACTTCAATATATCAATGTGTATTGCGGGTAGCTAGTTATGTTTCTTAACTGGACCAGACTTTAATAACTATAATAACTAATAACTCATTTTGTTTACAAATGTTAGTTGGTTCTCTCTTGCTAAATAGCGTTCTATTGTCCATTATTCCATTCAGGGCATCAGGGCTTGAAAGCCGAAAAAAATGTTAGCTTACAGCTGTGGCTTTTGAAGCCATATTTTTTTTCAACTTTTAGATTCAGATTTCAGCTTCTACGCCCTGAACACATTCAACTTTCAGCTTTTGGTTTCAAATCCTACAAAAAATACAGCTTTTTGGCTTTCAGCTTTAGGCTAGCTTTCAAGCCCTAGTTTTAGGTCTTGATTACTGTATTCCTGGACATCTCGAGGTGAATATTTGCACACACCAAAATCCCACCATAAGTCACTCACATCACAAAACCAAAAATCAAGGCAAAGAATTTTCAGGAAGGAAAAAGCCGAATAGTACCGGCTTTCAGCTTTCAGCTAGCTTTTGAACCCTGGTATTCAGCTTTCGGCTACCAAATCCCACAAAAATACAGCTTTTTGGCTTTTTGCTTTCTGCTTTCGGCTAGCTTTCAAGCCCTGATTCCCATACCATGAGCCATGAGCCAGAGATGGAAAGCCATATGATAAAACTTTTGCTTACGCTTTAGCTTCTGACCTTGGAAAATAAAACTTTAGCTGTTGTTTTTCAAATTTTTTCATATTATTTAGCTTTATTCCCTTTTGGCTTTTGCTTTTCAACGCAAAAATCATAAGCATTCAGCTTTCCGCTTTTAACTTTATGCTTTTTCCCTAAATTTTGAATATTTTGTACATTTTATCTTTTAGAAATAGCTTTTTACAACACTGCTCAACAGTGAACACTTTAACAGCATTGACCATTGAGATAATGAAAATAAAAATGAAAATTTGAAATTATAATTTATAAATAGATAAATACTGGAAAATCTGTAAAAGATAAAACTCTTGCTTTTGCTTTCAATTATTTGTGCATTCTAGCTTTTGCGCTTTCAGCGTTTGCTTTTTAGGTAAGAAAAAACTATTCGCTTTTGGCTTTCCGCATTCAGCTTTTAGCTTGCTTTCCATCTTGAGTCCATGATGGTGCATTTACACTGAGGCTTGCAGCATTGCTTGCTACAGCAATGCTGCCAGCCTCAGTGTAAACGCAGTGTAAATGCAGTGTAAATGCACCATCACTGTTCATGTTTCAGCATTGCGCAGTTTCAGTTCAATAGCCACCGTTTAGCCACGTCATTTTTTCAGTGTTAGTAGATGGTTGCGTCGCCATTTTCATGTTTCAACATTGCGCAATAACAATTTCGGCCTTTGAAATTAACGTTTTGCTATTTTCTTGCAAATTCCGTGCATAATTTCCGCTTGTAATTGTCGTCAAACTTTCTGAAGCCATAAGCTTAAGCCAATCAATTTATATGCTAGAAGCATCTGCCTTATTTTCAAGGTCATAATCAAAAGCCATAAGCTTAAGCTTTATTGATTGGCTTATCATCCCTGATTACAATAGCCCCAGCTGGCTGACTGGAGAACAGAGATGGAAAGCCATATGATAAAACTTTTGCTTACAGCTTTAGCTTTTGACCTTGGAAAATAAAACATTAGCTTTTGCTTTTCAATTTTTTTCATATTTAGCTTTCCCTTTTGGCTATTGCTTTTAAACGCAAAAATTATAAGCTTTCAGCTTTTCCCTTCTAACTTTCGGCTTTCCCCCTAAATTTTGAATATTTTGTCCAACACTATATTTTTTAGTAATAGCTTTTCACAACACTGCTTAACAGTGAACACCTTAATAGCAGACCATTGACGCATTAAGATAATGAAAATAAAAATGAAAATTTGAAATTATAATTTCTAAATAGATAAATACTGGAAAAGCTGTAAAAAATAAAACTTTTGTTTTTGCTTTCAATTATTTGTGCATTCTAGCTTTTGCTTTCAGCTTTTGCTTTTTAAGTCAAAACTCTTCGCTTTTGGCTTTCCGCTTTCAAATTTTAGCTTGCTTTCCATCTCTGGTGGAGAATCATATGTGATCAGCTGATCAGTCAGTATCCTAGAGGTCAAATGGACGCTGTTAAGCGTAACAGAACCAACAGACATTTTTTGTTGACAAAATGAGTTCTTACTAGTATCCTTGGAAAGAGCATAAAAAGTATACTTTTTTAATCCCTCCCCTTCCCCTCTCCGATATAAAAATCTATTGTATCAGTAAAAGCTATGTCCATAAGCCGGCATATTATTCAGTGGCTTCTAATGTTACGTTTTCTCAAATAGATTCTATCACTTGGGTGGTTCTTGCTTAACAACGTCCAATTTAGGAATAGGAAGTTTCAAAAATGTATAGACGAATACAAACAAAACTTATTATCTATGAAGATCAAATTGAAGATTACAGGTTACACTACATCTTCTTATCACTGTTATCAGTGGTTATTCTACATCATTTTTCTACATAATTTTGACGCTGTCCAGCAAAAGGGAATCAACTAGAAAAATCCAATTTTTAAGAACACGTGATTCGAAGTTCAAGAGCCATGTAGAAACTATT
The DNA here is from genome assembly GCA_031841125.1 of Acanthococcus lagerstroemiae. NCBI lineage: Eukaryota > Metazoa > Arthropoda > Insecta > Hemiptera > Eriococcidae > Acanthococcus > Acanthococcus lagerstroemiae. The sequence goes on along the minus strand of CM063114.1, from coordinate 40,883,522 downwards.
TATGACATAGGGTTTACTGATAAGCTTTTTTCAACTTGAGTACACATTTTTAAATCAGGGGCCCAATTTTGAAAAATTCTACCTTTTACGCTCTTTCCAAGTTCCAACGATACTAATAACTCATTTTGTTTACAAATGTTGGGTGGTTCCCTTTTGCTGTTCAGCGTCCATCTTACATTTATTGTACATTTACATCATTATTCTACGTTGTTTTACCGGTCACATCAAAACCTTGTTTCATGCCAAGACAGAGGTGGAAAACAGTAAGATGGAGCCTTCACTTTTGACTTTAGCTTTCATAATTATTTTAATATATAGATAACTTGCGGCTTTTTGCTTTTCACTGAAATATTTTTTCAACTTCTTACTCTTGGCTTTCCAATATCAAAATGTTTCAACTTTTGTCTTAAGACTTTCAACTTTTGACTTTTCAAAAAAAAATAAAAAATTGTTAGACACAGTTAAGCAAAACAGAACCAAGTGACATTTGTTGACAAAATGAGTATTAAGCCTCATTTACATTATGATAGTGAAACTATCACGCACGCGCGATAGTAAGGGGAGAGCAACTGACAACATTCCTCTCGCACCTGATAGTTTGATTACACAGTGAGAGTCTGTTGTGACAGCGACTATCACAATAATACTATCATAATGTAAACGAGCATTTAGTACCGTAAAAAGTAGAATTTTTCAAAACTGGGCCCCGATACAAAAGTGCGTACCCATATGTTGAAAAGAGCTTATCAGTAAACGCTATGTCATATCTATGACTCTTAAACTTCGAATCACTGTTCTCAAAAAACAGATTTTGTTGCTTGGTTCTGTTTTACTGAAAAGCGTCCAGTTTGTTGAGAATAGAACTTGATGTCGCTGCCCCGGCCCCGATGCGCAATCAGTTACCCTAGTTACACGTAGAAAAGTTACCCATTAATTTACAACCCTCAGTTACCCGCAGATTATCCAGAAACCAGTCAGTTACCCTTGGTTCCCCTTTAGGTACCTGGGTAAGTTACCCATTTGCAACGCTTACCTTCAGATTACCCAGAAACCTGTCAGTTACCCTCAGATTACCCAAAAACCCGTCCATTATCCTTGGTTTCTCTTTAGTTACCTGGGTACCTGGCGGGATTTTGCGCATTGGGTGAAGGACTTAAACATAAGGAAAAGGGAATTGTAAAGGGAAATCCCGATGCGCAATCAGTTACCCTCTAGTTACCCGCAGAAAAGTCACTCATTTACAACCCTTGGTTACCCTCAGATCAGTGTATTGCAGGTAAAAAGTTTAGCTTCGGCTTTCGGCTTAAACTTTTGACCTTGAAAAATACGGATTTGGCTTTCTACTTTGGACTTTTAAGAAAAATTCGGCTGGCTTTCGGCTTTTCTCTTATCAGTAAAAATTCGGCTGAATTTGGCTTTTGGCTGATGGTTGCAATACACTGCTGAAACTTGTCGTCAACTGACACCTGAGCTGAGGTCTTAAGGTTTAAGGAGAAAAAATGCAGTTCTCAAAAATATCACACACGAGGAAAATTGATGAGAGCTCACGAATTTATAGGTTTTTGAGAAGCCAAAAGAAAGCTGGAAAAATTTGGCTTCTTTCGGCTTTTGGCTTGTGAAAGTACCACTAAAGCTGGCTTTCAGCTTTTCTCTTATCAGTGAAAATTCGGCTGAATTTGGCTTTTGGCTTTCAGCATTCGGCTGGCTGCAATACACTGCCTCAGATTATTCTCAGATTACCCAGAAACCCCTCAGTTACCCTTGGTTCCCTTTAGTTACCCGGGTAACTGGCTGTATTTTGCGCATTGGGATGGCGAAAAAATGAAAGGGAAAGCTGAATAAATAAAACTTTTCGCTTCTCATCAAATAATATTTCTCAGCTTCTGACTTTTGCTCTTTACTATCAAAATCCTCAGCATTCGATCAGCTTTCAGCTAGATTTTTCACTCTGTGTGTAGAGGAATAACCCTGCCAAGTGTTTGTAACCGAAATAATTCGGAACAGTTACGGCCGTAATTTCAGTCGGTACTTTAAGAACAACTTAAAATTAAATTAAGTGCAAAAATTAAATGCACTTACGAAAAATTGACTTTTTGAACACCACTTAATTTTTAGAATTTCTGAAGTAACACTTGGGCACTTGAATTATATTTTCAAATTTTAATGGACACAAAAAAAAATTAAGTGAATGTTCAAATAGACGCTGTTCAACAAAAGACAAAAGGGGACCAATCCACATTTGTAAACAAAATGAGTTATTAAGTATCGTTGGGAAGAGCATAAAACATAGAATTTTTCAAAATTGCCCCCCCCCCGATTCTAAAATGTGTTCTCACGTTGAAAAAAGCTTATCAGTAAACGCAGTGCAATATAGTTTCTACATGGCTCTTGAACTTCGAAGCAGCACGTGTTCTCAAAAAGCCAAAAAGCGGATTTTGTGGGTTAGTCTTTGAGGGGTTAGTTCTCTTTTGTTGAACAGCGTAATGCACTGTGGTCAAATTTCAGTTTGAAATTTTAGCCAATCAGGAAACAGTATGATAAGAAAGTTAGAGAAAATGCGAATGTCGAAAGCCAAAAATTAGTAATATTACTCGGAGATGCCGCGGGAACAAGTATTACAAAGTTATAAACCAGCAGATAAAATATTAATATGGCTGTCAGTTCACTTGTTCAATTTAATTTTAGTTATGGATATGGAGGAGAAAGTCATGGATATGGAGGACAAGAAGACATAGTAAGTACTACAGAATAGAATATCTGAGCTGAATGTATTTACAGACACATAATTTATACAATTTGTTTTCTTCTTCATCTAGGAAAAGGGTGAACTTCACAAAAGAGGAAAAGCAGGATTTGCTCAAACTGATTAAAAAATATGGCGTGTTATTCGGGAAGTAAACTGATAACAAAGGGATTGCAGTTAAACGCCGAGCATATGGCAAGAATTAAAGTTGCAGTTTAACAAAATGAGCGAACATGTAATACAGGTACATATACATTCATTGTGAATTTTGGTCGTGGAAGAGTAAATAACATATGCTACACAGAATCTTTCTCTACCTGAGAAAGGATTTGACCTATTATTACTTCTTTTCGTGTGAACAGATAAAACTATCAAGAAACAACTTCGAACAGCTTATAGAAATTAACTATATATAACGTGTTTGTAAATACATTCTGCCCCTTGAGAAATTAGTTATATTTAATGCGTCTGTAAACATATTCTGCCCCTTAAACTAGTCGCAGTGTGCACATTTTTTATGTTTACTTCGTTTGTATTGCATAGAGAACCGAATACCAGCTCAGAAAATTATGGGAAAATCAAAAACACGAATACAAAAAACGACTAAGTGAACAGAAGAAACAAGTGTTCAAGACATGTGGTGTGGTATATAATATAGAAAGTTCGTTTGCAGAAGATCCCAATATGGAGGTTATATTGAATACCACCCATATTGAATTGCGGAACGCGGTTGACAGTGACACTGTTGCATTAATGAAAAATGCTACAGACGTGAGTGATAATTTTTTCATTGTTACTATTGAAATGAAGGACATGTTTAATTTTGAAATTGCCATCACACGTTTTTGCTTTCTCACCTGTTACTCAGTTTTAAAGAACTATATACATGTAAGTACATGATGCTGGAATGATGTGATGTCAGATGTGTAGAATACTGTGAAATCAACAGTATGTCATTAATGAGTAGTATGAACGTAAAATGAACTGTAAGATTATTAATTTTTTAGTATATATTGATGAGAAGCTGTGATATTTTTCTGTTTAGGTTTCTCCCAAAGCTTTTGAAGAAGTACCGCATACTTCTTCGGAAAATATAGAAATTGTGTTTCTAAATGAGTCTGAAAATGCTTTCCCGGATACTTCATTGACTAAGGAAGAAGAAATAGTCCGGCTGGAACAGGTAATAAAACACATTTATTAGGTCATTCAGGACACGCTTTTTCTCAGCAGAAATTTATCAACTTATCTAATTTCCCATTTTATATGAAGGAAGTAAGAGATACTGAAAGAGCTGTCCAAGGAACAAACAGAAAACACTAAAGGGTAGGAGGCAATCGCTTAGGATTTAGTATATTAAAGAAAAAGAATGATGTAAGTAGAACACCAGTAGAAAGAAGCAGAGCACCGCTGCAGAGAAGTAGTCCTCTCCAAAAAGGAAGCCTTCCTCGCCAAAAGTTATCAGTTATTAGTCGTGGAGGGTATTTCCTGAAAAGGTCAAACTTGATATGGCGCAGGATCCTTTTCAAATGTGCATCACTACTCAGGTACCATGATTATTGAGTAAGCAACCTACAAGACAACACAGCACCAATCCTTCGGATAATGCTGGTGATGTTCTTTGCGAGCATAATACGTTTATTCCTGGGAATTGGCTTGTTGTGAAAATGTGTCCAACTCTTTCTCGACGCTTAATCGCAGTAGGAATTTCCGTTTAGTTTGTTATTTGAAGATCCTCTTTTATCCATTATCAATCCAACTCTTTACAATACACATAAATAAAAAGGAAACGAAGAATCCATGACATACTCTGTACAAACAATGTTGTCAGAGGTGATATAAGAATTCAATTTTAGATGAACACTTTAAGATTAGGAAGTTAGCTCATGGTAGCCACATCTACCCTGCGCTATAATACTCGTATTTTCTTGGAAATCATTAGTGGAGGAGTCCACTCCTTGTCTGTCATTCATCCGAATAAGAGAGACAAAGTCCGGAGAAAAGACTTACACTGCTGCATAGATGAGCGTACTTTCTCCAAAGATTTTTAAAAAGTTTCTCTCCTTAATAAATCATTTTTAGGAAAATCGTTTACAGTTTTGATGAATTATCATATTGTACCAGTAGTACAGCTTTGAATTACTTACTGTGTCACCTCAACATTATTATAATATTGACAACAAACCACACGTATAGGCTGGTGAGGTGCATTTTTTCACGCCCACTCACTGACAATTGGATAAAATTTTAGCCGAAAATGTATGTAATGAAAAATTTAGCCTTACGATAGCAATATTCTGAATTATATGACTAACGTTTATACTCAGGGACACACCAAAGTGGCCAGAGCATATTTAAAGAAATTTTCACTAGGCGGCACAAATAATTTTAAGCGCCCATTTCTTCTTGTGTCATATTTTTCTACATACATAATACTTTATTTTCTAAAATACCTTTACTAATTTTTCTTACCCCTCCTTCTCCAACTAAACCAATTTTTAGTGATAAAAATACTGTTCAATTTCAATGGTGACATCATGACCGGAGTCTTTTATTTAAATTTTAATTAATTAGGTACCTATACATCAAACTAGATACAATAAACCAGCACTGTATTGAAAGTAATATTTGTTTTAGTATTTTTCAGAACAAGAAAAAAAGTAAGTATCTAACTCATGTAACCAAATTTGGTTTCAGTAATTCAGTACCATAATGAAAGCACCAAAAATAAAATAAAAATCTATAAACCATATATAAACAGACTTATAAATAACTAACTATATTATAACCAAATTATAGTTTCAATTCCTACCATAACGAGAGTAGAAATAATAATAATAATAATAATAATAATAAACCAAGTTCGTTTTTAGTAGGTACCACAATGAAAATAACATCGAACAGAAACTAACTACAAATATCACTTTTTAAAAATTTAGGCTTGTCACTAAAATAAAAAAAAATTTATTAATAATAAAAAAATAAAAACTATGACCAAATTCAGTTTTAGTACTATAATGAAAGTAACATCTGTTTCAATTTTCAATATTTTATAGAATAAGAGAACGAAAACTAAATAAAAAAAAAAAAAAAAAAAAAAACGTTCTAAACATTCAGGCATATCACTAAAATAGAAAAGTAAAACTTTTGTTTCAGAGTAACAGATATTTCGGTACTTCATGAAAACAAAACTCCCAATATAGTTAATAATTATTAATTTATAGGTATGAAGGTAATTATTATTGAAATGTAGGTATAATAATAAGAAAATAGTAGTTCTTATAAACAATTAAAACAAAACAAAGAAAACTTGTACACTAGAAAGGAAAATTTAAACTACTTATATAATGATGTAAAACATGGTGGTGGGGGGGGGGAGAAGTTGGTAATTTTATTTTCAAGAGTTAATTAATTAAGCAGATATTTGTGTTCAGTAATGTGTATTATGGACATTACGGCACCTACTGGATGGCAAGCGATTGTACTTTACTGCGCGGCACTAATTCCCCAGTAGGCGGCACTAGTGTGCCGCCCACTTTGTATGTTATTTTATGGCTGGGAAGTAGCTGTTCTGGAATTGAATATAGAGAAAGAGAAATTGAATTTGCCATTTGAAAATATTCTAGTTGACAACGGCTGATGAAATAAGTTACAGCAAAAAGAGCCTCTCGTTTCTTCGGCGTGTCCTAACAAGATGAAAAATAAGCTGATAAAATTTTCGCATTGGATCTGCCAATGATCAGTTGCTTGGTAACGTAACTGACTTGTGAATTTTTTCGAGTTGAATCCGTGGCCGAGGTTACCGTGAGGTTTCGTAGTACATAAAGTCCTATACAAAATGTGCAACAGAATGTGAATACAAAATGTGAAAGTAATGCTACTCATTAGAAGTAGGTACCCAAGTTAAAACTGAACCCGTCGATTTTCGATTTTCTGAGGTCCAACTTCTAAGTGATCATTGGGGTGCTCATTCAAAAGATACGAACAGACTTCTTTTTAATTCAAAGAAAATAGCGAATATTACCAATCGTGTGAGGTTCGGGGTCGACAGGTGAAAGGGCTTCGAATCTCACTTACTTCCAAGCCTATTAATTATTACTGAGATGATGGTGAGTTAATGGCACGATTATTTGTAACGTGATGTAACCCTTCGCAAGAATCGTTGGCTGCAAAACTTGATGACAACTAACGATAACTACTTTTTTTCCCCCAACTCTACAAATTTTACAGAAATTGAACATTGTCAACTTCTGCTCGCGAGAGCTTTTCTTATCTATCTCCCTTCCATTACACGAAGACATTTGTTCTCTTTTGTTCTCAAACCCTTCTTTCCTCTTACCCTTAAACTGAAGTCTTTCTGGATCCAACACTGCCGGATTGGGTTAGATTCCGTTTCATATATTCTGAAAATCTCTCCCATATTAGATCGCAAGCTTTTACAGATGAAGCTTTGCGCCCAAAGCGAATCCCCAAAAGCGGGTGATTGTAGCAGAGGTTTAAAAAAAATAATAATTGCAATAACTTACCACTAAGAATGTGGTGCCCAACAAAACCGCTTTCATACGAACGTCCAGATTCTTCTGGAATCTAACACCGAAGTGGTCCGCGTCTGTAAACAATTCACGAGCGAGACCGCTCCACACTTTCGAAATCTTTCCAACGAGTTGGGATTTATCTGCTGAGAATATCTATGACACGTTTCGAAACAATGAATGAAAACAGAGAAAACCATTGAGACAGACATTAAAAACTTGGTAAGATTACCCCCCCCCCGCCTCAATTCGGGATGAGCTAACGACCTCACAGTGAGGTAGAAACAAATTTGGTTTTTGGACGATACCACGATTCTTATGGGTTCTTATAGGGAAAACGATCATCATAAAATTGTTGCTACACGAAAGTAACCTTTAAATAGCTGTACACATTCCTCATGTATTGGGTTTACTTAAGATAGATTTGTAACAGGGGAGAGGGAGAGATTTGTCACATCATCTTTTTCTTATTTATTATTATTATTATTATTATTATACTTCTCTGGTAATATCTTCACCATCATTTTCTTCTTCTTAGGCCTAGCCTGATAACATCTCTCACAGGCTTAAGATGATCATGTTACCTTGAAATGACTATATATTTATACAATTCTCATTTTCTCAGATGAGACTTGTTGTCAGGGGAGGGGAACTTGTCACATCCTTTTCTGTCTAGTATACGCTTAGTGACATTTTCATCACATGTGTCATCTTCTTAGGTCTATCATGGGGTAGCTGTATCTGTATGTACTATGTACAGCAGCGTTTGTCTGAGGTACAGGGGTGCCATGAGACTACTTTTGTGACGAGTAACTCGTCGTTAGCATTTTTTTTTTTTTGGGGGGGGGGGGGTAAGGTGCCAAAATCTGAATAATTAAATATTAACATGTACAAAAAATTGAATCTTAAGTCAAATTGAAAAAAAGTATTGCTGCAGGACAAACCAACGTGGAATATACTTGAAGTTTGAAGATGACGTTTTTTGAAGAAGTAGAAGTCGACTATCTGGCTGCACTGCATAAAGGCAGCTACATTAGGGTACTAACTAGACCACATATGGGTAGAATCAAACGCCATCTTGGTAGCAAATAGAAGTACACAATAAACCGAGTGCGAGCGAGTGGCCTGTTGTTTATTGTGTAATTCTTTTTGCTACCAAGATGGCGTTTGATTATACCCATAATATGATCTAGTACCCTAGCTATATCAGCAACCTAGGGATGCTAGCTTACATGTAGACAATATTTGTCTAAATTTTGGCGTAGAGAAATGTAGACAATGTGTAGAAAGGAGACAAAAGTAGTTACATGTAAATAATTCCAAAAATGATGAAAAAAAGCTAATATACATGTAGTCAGTTAATCACAAATTCACAATAATGAATCCAAATTTAATTTTTTTGACTTATTGAATTCACAAAACCACAAATAAGAGAGCAGTCACCTACACCCTTTGTTGATATTTGTTTACATTTGTGTACCCTTTACATTTATCTACACTATGTGTCTGTATTACATTGCATACATGTAGACAAATGTATTTGTCTCTGCAGATTTGTCTACACCAAGCAACATCCATATCAGCGACTCAGATTCGGGCCGGCCATCCGCTAGGAGCGCTACAATCGGCAAAATTGAAAACGGAATCAGAATGATTTTCCTGTATTTGAATGTTAACTGAGTTATCTCAAAATATGTGGAGAACGAAGCCATTTAGCGGAATTTGTAGAGCATAAAATTTCCTATAAGTTACCTTTTCTCATAAAAATTGATTTCGATCAATTTAAGGAAAGATTCCGCCCACCACCCGCGCCGCTCACCAATTGTCCCGTTTTCGTTGTGCGTGATACTAGTCTTATCCAGCCCGAATAGATGAGCGGCAGTGGAAACGGGGAAAGGTAAAATTAATATAAAAGGTCATAGGTATGTCTGATTTTAAAAAAGGACTTTAAATTGACATACATTAGGGCCTTTTTATCAGGTGTACTACCTGCGTATATTGATATCGCGAACAGTGGTCTTCTGCGAAACGTCTTAAATATTTTAAGGAGTTACAGCAGATGCAATTTTCAAGCTATCTGCAGATTATTATAAATTTGTGTGGGGCTGGGGGCATGCTCGCAATTTGCAAAGAGGGCACTTGTCATTAGTATTAGGGATCATGGCATCCCTGCTGAGGTGACATCTCTGCTACTGCCACAGACTTATGTCCTTGGGCACATGATAGTGAACTCGACCCTAGCAAAAATTGACTTTGAACTTGCGCATGACCTTGACTCCAGGAAAAAATTGGTCGTCACCTTGAATCTTGACCTTGAATTAGAACTACAACCTTGACTGCAGCCCTCAGAGGTGTACCAGATCACACTTTTAGCTGGCATACAGATAGATCGAAAACCGTTTGGCGGCCTTCTTGATGAAAAACTAGATGCAGTTCTGAGTACGGCCTGAAAAGAGTGATGCCAGTGGGTGGGTGGGGGGGGGGCACTGAGCCAGGAAAAGCGCCCAAAAAACAAAGCCTTCTAGTATTTTCTTGCATATTAAAGCAACATCTGCTATTGGTATAGTATTCTACAAGTAGGTACTGCCTCCCTACACTCAATATTTTCATCTTTTAGGGATCATCTCGAAATCTTGTTCTCCAGTTTTGTTTGTATTCGAGCCATGGAGGCATCATTCAGCAAGATTTTGACTATTGAAGTAGCCCTACCCTCACCGTCTCCCTTCATACACTACTACCTGCACCCGAAACAGTGACATAACCCTACTTTGTCAAGTATTAATATTTCTAATTTTAGCACCCCCCAACACCCCCTCACCCTTTGGCCAAGACCAGAACCCCGCACTTGAATACTAGGCTGGCTACGCTACTGACTTGAAAAGTTGTAAAATTGAAGGGTGAAGAATCAAAACTTACATTTGCTATTTTACTTCAAGGGTGCAAATAGGCAAAATACTGAACACGGATGCAGGGATATCTTTGCTGCGCCTGTGAACGTGGAGTATGTTATACATATCGCACAACAGGCACAGCAAAGATATTCCTGCACCCATGTATAGTATTTTGCCTATTTGCGCCCTTGAAGTAAAATGGCAAATGTAAGTTTTGATTCTTTACCTTTCAATTGTTTAAAATTGAACAGGTATCTATAACTCGCCTGGAAATCAGCTTCTCCAATACGAAACATGGGTCCTTCGAGCTTCATCACGATGCGGCCAGTTTCATCCTTAATATTGAATTGTGGAGTCAAAGTCAGCGGAGTCGGTTCCACAGAACCGAGAAATTCGCCGGCACCTGAATACACTTGCATAAACTGTAAAAAGAAAATCAGTTATTCCTGTTTGAGAAATCGCTAAGCAGTCGGCCGAGGCGTGGAACAGCCTAAGCATAATCGACAGCAATCTAGAGGAATATATATACATGTACCATAGGGCAGCACTCAGAGCAGTTGCTATCCCGTTGAAAATTTAGAATTTGATTTTGCCGGTCATCAACAACCTTGATGTTGAAGCCTCGTAAAGAGCCATAGCAGCCTCTGGTGCAGCAGTCGGTCTCTTCGAAGGCGTAGTATAACTTCTCACCTTGATTATTCTTAATTGTGTACCTGTTGTTCGTCTCCATACCGAAGGTTGCTGTAAGAATTTTGGATCAAATTGAATGCAATGAATCGATTTCTAAAGAAGAGTCATTGCTTAAACAATTGTAAAAAAAGCACAGAGTAGAAAAATTTGTTTTACTCTGTTTATTTAACAACGGCAGAATGGTGAAGTACTTCTTGCAATAATAGAGTAGTACCGGTTGACAGTACGCGGAAAATGACAACTTTCTTGAATGCGGGGAGCTTCCCATCAAACGTCTTCCAGAACTGGCCAGTTCAGTGAAGTTGAACTTCAGGTGGCAAAACTAGATCGATAGGTGGTAACATTTTGAAAGAGCTAACTTTCTGTTTGTTTCAAAAGTGTTTGTCAGTTGGTAAAATTGAGTTTGCTGTAGAGGAAATATACATTTTTATTTGACAAAATTGTATTTTCACCCCCCCTTCTCCCTTGCTGATGAAGTTGCTTAGTACCGTCACCGGGTTAAATGTTCCGCTTCTCTTCTTCTTCTTCAATCTTTCTTTCGGAAAACCTCAGATAACTGTGTTCGTTGGGTGGACGAAATCTCTATTACTCACGACAAGGATATGGTCCAAGATTGGGCAATTGTTAAAAGTGGATTCAAGCATTTTTTTGTTGTTGCTAATTTAAGTAGGAAAAATGGCAGAAACTGACTCTCAACCCGAGCCCTGGAATCCGCCCTTCCGAGCATCGCTTCAGAGACGTCGGGGAAGTTATTAGGGCTGTCTTAGCCCTCTTCGCTTTTTGCCGAATAAGCCAATTCTTAAACCTTTGAGGGCTCTCCTTACGCCCCTGAAACCCTCAAAATGGTGAGAACGTACTGTTGTGAGATGAAAGAGGGCCATTCTGCAGGTCGATGCAAAAGGGGATTGCTTCTGTGCTTTGGAATTACGTTGAAACCCTCCGTTATTTTCTAACAGTGCGCTCTGTTAGCAGGATTTCTAAACTGAAACTTGTTATTTTGTCCTTCAGATTCATTAGCAAAATGTTAAATTCACGATCACTTCAACATACCTTCAAATCTTTCCACTTTCTGCTGCACGAACAGGAAGTCAATAGTCAAAAGGTGTTCTAATCCTCGGGGACAGTTTGAGTGCTTCGGTTGCTTCGGTGCCATTTGACCATCTGCGTACAAGTTAGTTTGTTACGGTTTTGTAGTATCGAGAAAACAAGGTAATGAAAATGAATTTCAGTCATCTTGATTCTTGGAAAAGTATATTGCTGTAAACAGGGGTAGTTTCTGATTTGTGGGGGAACTTTGGACATTGCCGGTTTTATACATTAGAACTGGAACAGTGGTTTTCACCTTATGACAGTATAGTTACAAGTCTCAGCTTTTATTTGACATCCTAGTTAACGCAGAAATAAAACAACTAACAGTGTTACTCCAATTCTGGCAATGTTCGGACTTCCCCTACAAATCCCAAGTTACCCCAGTTTATGGTAATCATGAAGTGTGGCGACGCAACATTCTCCCGTGTAATACTGGTGCGCTACTCGTAGATGAAATGTGTTGCAGTTGATCAGATGCATCATACTTGATCTTACTTCTTGTTTGCGCTTAATGACGTTGATGAAGGATCTCGCTAAATATGTGAACACAAGGTAGGACAAGTAAAGGTTGACCGGGCATGAAATTATATAGCACGAGATTTGAAAACCCGAAAATGTTCGCAATGATTTCGAGTACAATATATTATGTAGTTATTACATTAAGGCATTTGTTAGAGTAGGTTCAGGTACATTTTCCCTAATCCGTTTTCCTGAAAGGACATTTTCCCGACAAGAAATTGCCCCGACATCCTTTTTCCCGTCACCTGCAATCCCGACACCCTTTTCCCGACTAATTTTTTTCCGACAAGTCACATATCCCGACACAAAAATTTCACAAAACTCGAATACTTACCCGTAGAGCCGAGAGGGTTCTGCATACCACCCACAGGCTGGGTGGTGATTGGCGACTGTAAACTAGAAACTGCCTTCTGAGTTGCTGGTGGTGGATAGCGTGATGGTGCCGTAGGCGGTGGGTAGTTACTTTCACCAGCTATAAAATATTCAACCGAAATATTCAAAACATTGAACGGTTGAAAGGAGAATTCTAGAACTACCTGTTTTCAACTGAAGGGAACCCTCAGCTAAGTGTTACTAATGAAAATAGGAGTAACAACAGGATCGCTTTATCCCAAGCACGTACATTATTAGGCATAATTTTTGTGTCCCATGGATGAGGTTAGATCTGTTCAAGGCTCATTCGGACCTGATCTAGATTTTCTGATACTTATTGGGACGAATTCCAGGGTCTTTAGGACTAATTTTGAAACTGAGTGATACGATATTCAAAATCTTCCTCGATGTTTAAAAGTGTACAATTCGTTATTTTTTTTAATAAGCGGGGGCACATCGAGAGAAGACGTGGTGACAATCTGGAGGGGCTGGTGGTGTAGAGAAAACTCGAGGGAAAACGTCCGAGGTGGTGATCCCCAAATGGACCGACCTGGTGGAAGACTCAACGGGCTGCCGATACACCGGCTTAATAGACAGGCGGAGGACAGGGAGGCCTGGAAGGAAATGGTGAACGCAGCCAGAGATGGGTTACCAACACTCAGACATAAGTGAAAGACTGATGATGATGATGATGCAGGTTCAAAATGAACGGATTCGGGTGACTCGACTCTTATTTTAAGGGTTTGCAAAGATTTTCCTGACAGATCTCAGATTTTTTCGACTCGCTTCCAGGTACATTTAGGATCCGTCAAGGCACTTAAAGATTTCTTTAAGACTCACTCAGACTTTTTCAGAACTTTTTCGCCCTTGTTCAGGACATTTTCAAGCTTTTGAGACGTGTCAAGTTGGGAGTTAAAGTATCTTGAACAGGTCTAAAAAAGTCTTCAAAGAGGCAGGGCTTGAAGAATCTTTGAAAGTCTTAAACGTCTCCGGGTATCTCAAGAATCAATCAAAAATAGTCTTAACAAATCCGGAAAAGATTTAGAGATACTCTTAAGTTGAACGAGTTCAGAAGAGTCTTTAAGTGTCCACCATGAGTTTTAAAGAATCTTAAATAAGTCTATAATAATCGTAAATAAGTCTGACGTAGTTTTGAAAAAGTCTCGAAGAAATCTTGTAAAATCTGGAACAAAAGTCGGGGAGAATTTGAAGAACTTATTTTTAATTCAGGGTGGAAGCGTCGTAAGGAGTCCGGAAAAGTTTTAAACAAATCTCTGAAATAATCCTAAATAGTCTGGAAGAGACAGAAGCACGTAAGATGGGTTCTTGAGAGTCTTAAATAAGTCCCCAAGAGTCTTATACAGGTCTGAAAATATCCTAAATAAATCTGAAACAATCTGAGAAGAATCTTAGCAAATCTGGATAAACTCTCGAAGCGTTTTGAACGGTCTCAGTCAAATCTGGAATAGTCTAACAAGAATCTAGGTAAGTGTTGAAAAATCTTGAAGAAATCTTGCAATAGTCTTCAACAAATCTAACAGAATTCACGTATTTACTCTGATTAACGAAAATGCCCCCTCCCCCCACAGTGCTTATAAATGTATTTTACTTTTCTGGCAGTTCTCAAAATTACGGAGAACAACCACTGGGAATACTTACACATGAACGAAGTTTCCTAGAAGCATATTTAAGTACCTTGAGGCGATTCCGTGGGCCGCTGAGAATTCGGTGGACATGACGGATGGTTCTCCGGATCATTTGATCTGTCTGCGTCTGGTGGTGGCAATGACATTATGGCTGATGGACTACAATCGGCTCTACAGAATATGCCTGGTTGGCTGAGAAATCTTCTGTCCTATAACAGATGATTTTTGAAGCACGTAAGTGATATCAAAGGGTTCGGTGGAACTAACAAATTGTTGAAGCTGTGGAACTGTGAGCCAGCCAGTGGCAGATGCAGGATTTCAATTTAGAGGCAGTGGCATTGGGTTGGGTGAAGACAAAACTTTTCGTAGACCCCCTCCTCCCCAATAGGAAAACAACTCATGAACAGATTGTTGCTATTTTTGGGGGTTTAGTCAAATTTTTCTGCGTAAAAGCGAAGAAAGAAAGAAAGGGGAGAAACAGCTTTATATTATGGTGAGCAGATCAGGTCAGTAGCGTAGACCACTTGTCAAGTGGAGGAAACTATTTTTCCAGGAAGGACAATGTAAAGGAAAATTGTAAATTTCACGCCCAAAAATCCAAAATAAAAAAAGCAAAAAATAGTCTCGTCCTTTCTCTTAGAGGAGCTAAACGCGCCTGCTCATGGTGGCCAGTGCTTCCGACATAGAATTCAGAAATGCGAAAATAATAGTAAGGGCAATACGGCTACCAATTCTAGGGTTTCAAAGGTTGCTGAACTCGTTTTTGATGTTGATTTGATTTGAAAACGGAAATGTAGGCCTTTACAAGTTGCCTCGGATGTTAACGGTCATAATAAGTATACATGAGTATACCGTTTCTCACGTTTCAGTAGTTACTTGACAATCCAGAACAACTGTTAGAAGTTCCCCTTCCCCTCGGTGATTCCAGTGGAACTCGCGTCTGGTTCGCAACGTCAAAGAGTTCAGTGACCTTTTGAAACCTTAACATTGATGTCAATATT